>APFE030978375.1:6988-57607 GCA_000404065.3 Pinus taeda
GAGCCCTCTCCGATTGCAGGTGGGCTAGAACCTACAATCAGAAGATTGGTTTGTGGTTACCTCGGCCATATCCCTATTAGGAGCCTAGGGACAACCTGAGTGATAACAGGCGGGTTCATTTTTTAATGAGCTTGAACCGTGGGGAACTATGCTCAGAGGTAGGTTTAGTTTAACGAGCTTGAACCATGCGATAACATTTCTCAGAGGTGGGTTTATTTTTTAACGAGCTTGAACCATACGATAACATATGCTCAGAGGTGGGTTTATTTTTTAACGAACTCGAACCATACGATAACATATGCTCAAAGGTGGGTTTTCTTTTTATGTAAGCTAGAAATGACAAATCTAAAAATCTAAAAAATCTAGAAAAACTAGAAAGTTAAGGAACCAATGAGGTTAGGTAGGATGGTTTTGTTCGTGTAATAGATAAAACACTTCCTTTGCTTCATCCGCAATGTAGAAAAAGATGAATGGTGTGTTAGAACAATCACCTAACCTAAGAAGCTAAAAAGCTAAAAAATGAAATTGGTCATTTTTAGCTTGCATAAAAAGGTTTGCATGCCCCCAGGCATAGAGAAAAGGAGAGTCTCCAGTAACCATATGGAAATCACTGTGGTTAAGCAGGATTGTTTTTGTTAGAGGTTAGACAAAATACTTCCTTGGCTTTGTCCATCAAATAGACAAAGGTGAATGGTGCGAGATAACACTTCTATTCACACAACTTACAGGGAAACTTATCTTTTTAGTTGGGTCCATCCACCAAAGCAGACAAGGGTGCATGCCCTCTAAGCTTCGTTACATTCACCAGACTACTCACGGTAATTAGGTGGATGGAATGAAGGTTGAAGAGACATTCTCGGCGCAAAAGGACCATTTAGGCATGATGTTTCACTTGAAGTCGTGCTTGAACCGGGAAATGAAAGCTGGTCAACAATGACAATTTTTCCTTCATGCGAGAAACACATCACTCGAAAGAGTGTTGAGACAATAACTTCCATGTTGTAAACATAGTCACACCCAAGGAGTAGATTGTAATCTAATGGTACTTGGACTACCATCACATTCAAGTGAGCGATTTTCCTTCTCAAAGTAATTAGTAACTTAGGAAGGACCCCTAATGGTCAACTGGTTCCTTTGTTAAAGCCTAAGAAATTCTGAGTAACAGGCATAAGCGATGGCAAACCAAGCGCTTTCCAAGCAGTTGAGGAAAGGATACTCACTGATGCCCCTTCATCTATGATAGTGCCAAACATGATCATTTTGTAGCCTTTTACTATGATTCAGAATGGTACATTAGAAGGAAGGCGAGATCTTGCTAGTCGGTTCCAATCAAAGGAAGTGACTAGACTACTTTGGAGGGGTACCGAATAAATGGTGGAAATAACCCCTTGAGTAGCGGGAACTGGGGGATTCTCTTCCTATTGTGAAGGAACGGGTGGATTTCCCCCAAGTTCATCGGACTCTGAAGTAACAAAAAGAATTTGAATAGTATCATTCTCACTCCCTTTGGGAACGGTATCATCTGAAGGTGCATCTTCTGAAGGTAAAACTGGGTCGACTGTCATCTCGACCAGTTGACTTTGGTCCGGTATGGACTCAAAAGATTCACTTTCAGTGATAGGTGCTTCGACCAACGGTTGACTTAAGCCAGTTGGATTTTCAACTAGTAAGGACTTGGGGAGAGTTTCATGTACCCAGGTGGAAGTCGCTGTGGTGAAGCAGGACGGTTATGCAAGACTCTTTTGGCTTCATCCAAAAAAGGACAATGGGGAAGGGTATGGTCCCCTTCACATAAGCTACATGGAACTTTGACTCTTCCTTTTTGTCCACTATTACTAGTTGATGTTGTGCTATCAACATGATCACCAGAGGTTGATGACACCTATTGGTGCAAACAGGGGGACCATTCTCTCAAGATCCAAGGAATGCATGGACATTCTCGATGAAAATGGTCTCCTTTGCAAATTATACATGGATGTCTGGGTTTGGAAAGTTCAGTGTGTGGATTTTCACCAAATGCTGCATGGTTACCCCCTTGCTTAACTGACTTCTTCTTCTTCTCCTTCCCTTTCTTCTTCTTCTTAGTCACCCGGTTACTAGCGTCACTATTTTCACCAAGCGAAGAGGAAGAAGGGGAGGGATAAACAAACGAAGAAGAAGGCAAAGGGTCAACTTTAGTATTAACTGGTTGCTGATTCGATTGTTGAGGAGTCATGGTATTTTGAATGACAAAGGTTGAGAAAAACCAGACTGGCAAGCCAATTATGATTCCCGGGAGGGACAATGTGGCCATATATTGAGCACCAATATTTCCCCAAGAAGAAAATGGACTAGGATTCCCCTCAAAAGGGATTCCTTGATTGGTGGACTCCATTATCTCAACCTAAGATCAACAAAGGAACAGGGATCTTATTCTGAATTAAATAAATTTTAATGATGCTTTGACACAACTTTTCCTTTTCAATTTTTAAGAGTCGAGAAAAAGCTAAAGATGACTCTAGTCCCCTTCAATTTTTAATGAGCCTGAAGTGACATGTTTAAGGAGTCGAAAAGGAACAAAAGTGACTACTCTGGAAATCTAGACAAAGGGATTACCAAACCAATCACAAAACTACAATATACACCTTGGTGATAAATTAAAGAGAAATTACCAAGGACTTATGTACGGAAATCAATCTTCCCGAATGTTGTGTTCAGTGCATTGCGATCATAGGGCGGTAGACACGACTTCCTATGGATAAAGGATGTAAGCCTATTGTGGTCTCCCAATATATACAGCGACAGTACAGGGAGCACAAGTACGTGCTAGCACTTGTCGTATCAAAGAGGAGGAATCACCCAACCTTCAATGAAAACGATAGTTACTAGATTTTACGATGCCAGAACACATCTCTAGCCTAGACCTCTAAATGTGTTGCGTTAGGTTCCAAAGTGTTGTTAAGTTTATTGAAATTTATTTTAGAGCTGATCTTGTTTAGAAGTTTGCCTTTCAATGGTTCACCACGTGATGTAGATATAAAATTCCTAAAAATGAAATCTACAACTAAGCAATCATTGTTTATTTTGATCAATGAAAATCCTAGCTACTAGGGAAAGAAAATTGCGATTCTTTCAGACAAAGAGCAAAGAGCACACTCTAAATGCACTTTCCCAAATCATTTTTCACACACAAGCTAAATGAAAATTTAAATGCATGTATTTGTTTTTCGTTCCCTTAATGTGAGGAATGCCAAAAAAGAGAACGAAGTATAGATCTAAAACATTTCACTCAAAGCGACATTTCGACAATTTTTTTTCAAAATGGAAAGGAAGACTAAATACATGACAAAAATTTCAATTGACTATTCAAATAAGGAATACTTTACGACACTTCTCTTTTTGACATAAAACGACAGTTACGACACTCTTTGTACCAAAATGACAGATCGATTTAAGCAACTTTTCGACAAAGGCTATAAATGATAGACAAATACATAAAAACATTTACTAATCCTAATCAATGGAGGCTGATATACGTAAAACAAGCAGGCTTCAGTAATGAGGTACTATTCATAAGCAACAAAACAATTAAACAGAACTAAAAACAAGGACCAAAAAACCCAAATTCCAAGAAGGGAAAACTAGTATCTTTTCGATCTGCTAGCCCTATAGGATTGGTAACTGTCCTAGAAACAAACAATCAAAGCAATTTGGGATTTCCTCTATGTATGATAGGTAAGAGAGAGGCAAAGGAACCAACCTGGATCTTCCACTTGACTCCTTGCTTGATCTCTCTCCCCCTCGATAGAGCTTGCAACTCCTCTCCTACTTATCCCGCTTAGAGAATACCTGTAGAGACAAAGTAACAAAACACCATCAAAGCATCTCAATCTATTATATCATAAGCATTACAGAATCATAAATACAATGAGCATACAATGGCATTCAAAATACACGATTGTATGGAGGAAAACTCAAAGAACTTTATTAAAATAGAAGGGAGAATTACAACCCTGATGTCTAATCCAGCATCATCTTCCCAACATCAAAGCCCTCTTCACCTCATGAAAAGCAAGATAACATCAACAACACAATGCTCTTTCTCAACCGCAAACTATCCACACTTCCTTGCAAATTACAAAATTCCAGCCTCCATATCTCTCAGATGATGGATCCATTTATAGATGTGTGCAAGGGTGTGAGTCATCTCTAGGTTTTTGATTAGTTTCATTCCACTTCTTTATTTTGGTTCCACTTGGAGATTTCTTGGATCTCTTACTCATCCCTGGGTGAATTCAGAGAGGCAAGTGTCATAAGAGAAGTTTCTAGAAGATTCCATGAGCATCCACTAAGCAAACTATCTCAAACATTTGTCCATCCTCGCTCATCGCACCCTATAGAAGGCCTCTTCAGTATGCATCACACTTGGCTAGTGTAGGAGTCAGTATGCATCACATCCTGACAGTGGAGCAATCAGTATGGTCCTATTTTGGCCAGTTCTGGATGGCTTTTTAGGTGGAACTTTTGGGGAATGATGTAATCAGTTGACCGTGATCCTTTAAGGTATGAAACAACACTTTTAGGGTTTAAAGATCCCTAGTTTATTGACATATAAGATTGGGATTGAAGTGCCCAAATATGTCTATAACACTAAGGCGAAGGGCAAGTCCCTTACATGTTTGGATTTACAAAGAAGAGTTACATATTATGCATAGTTATCATCAGTAGAAAGATGATACTCAACAAGGATTTATTACCGCGCAACATGAGCTCGTGATAAATCAAATCCCTGGCGCGAAGGTTAATAGAAGAAACATGGTCACTCACTCAGAATTCCATGGCACCAGTATGCCTTCAAATAGGGTCAAAATCTGTTATCAAAGGCCATTGATCCTTAAAATGATTGCCCAATCACATTATCGAGCTAGTGTGGTTTATCCTCAATACTATCTGAGTCATCCTACAGACCCAGCGAGCATAAGGCTAATCATAGGTCCACTTCCTCAAGTGTAGAATATTGAACCCTCTGAGAGATTGAGAACCTATACACCATTAACAAATTGCATATGAAATTCCAAGCGTAGTTGGCATCCAGATGGCTAGAACACAAACTTTGCTAAGTTCAATTTTTGAGCATTCGCGGAAGGGATTGAGATCGAGAGGTTTCTCCTAAATAATGATGGAGGAAGACTATGGAGCCTGCATAATACAAATGGTGGTTCCTATATAATTAAACAACATTTCAAGCGAAATTCGTTGCTTGAAGAAAGCAGAGGCAAATGATGTAATTGTTGGAAAAGGCAATGTTTCCCTTTTTTCCATTCCACATAAAATACACGACCAGGGTTATAAAGAATTCTCTGGATAGCAAGTGCGCTTAATGTCCCCATTCTTTGTTTGAAAGATTAAAAGATAAAACTGGAGTTATTAACATGACCAAAGAGACCCAAAAGTAGAAGAGCGATATAGGACCAAGGGTGCCCCAAACAAAACTCTGTTTCGAGATGATACCAGTCGGTGGAGACAGGGTTTTGAACGTGTATGATAGCAGCCAAAGAAAAACTGCAAAATTGAAACTTTTTGTGTGAGCAACTATGAATGAATGGTTTTTTGTATACAAGATCTCATGGTCAAAGAACTCACTGAGACAACCCCTTCAGGAATGCATGATAGATTATGTAGCAATTTATATTTGCCTGTGATATATATATTTCATTTGTACCTTGGGTCACTTTAGGGCTAGCAATGATGAAGAGGATAACTCCTTATAACTCCTTATAAAATAAATTATATAGGAATCCTTTCATTTCCAAGACAGGCATTTCAAAGGCCGTAAACCTGACCAGAATTTAGATATGTCAAATGAGGAAATTAATGTTAAAATGATGACACTTTGTTCCCAACCTAGAGACTAAAAAAATAATCGTCCGGAATTCAGAAGGAGGAATTGATTGATGTCATGAGTTCAAATCGTTCAACTCTATTTAAGCACCCTCGGCTTCTGTAAATGAGCAGGTCAGAGTTTGGTATTATCCACGCACAATGAAGTGAACAGGGTCCAAAGAGGCATCAATTCAAACAGAAAATAATTGACAAAGCCATTCAAATGCAAAGAAATAAGCACACGTGGGTCGAATGAGTAAAATGAATGGTAGAGAAACACCCTAAATTTAAACTAATACCCATCGGCAGATTTTATGCGAAAATTCCAGGAACGATGCTAGATTTCCGACTTTAAAAATACCAGAGTTTAGAAAGTAATGGAGCCCCACTAAAATTTAGTTCTACTAAATTTTTCTTGATCATCACAAACAAAATAATTGGAAAAAAAAAAATTTGTGTTTTTCTCAAAAATTTTACTTGGAGGTCAAACAAAGTTGAAACCCGCTCTGATACCATATGTAACGGCCCAAAATAAACATGTAGTTAATTATATTAAGCAAGTAATTTATAATCAACACGCAATTATCAACTAATTAACAACAAAGTTCAAAACTATAAGTAGAGACACTTACCTGTGATTTCAGTTGAAGTTTGCTAACTGCAACAAGGTTTTCGGGACGACTCTGCACCCAACCGTAGGCTCAACTGCACAAAATCTTGCTACAACTAGCCACCCCCGAGCCCTCAATCAACGTACTATTGTCAGGGAATCCTTTGTCTTAGAACACTATTCTCCCAAGAGAATGAGTGATAGAATCTTGGAATGATGAATGCCTCTCATCTTCTTCACCAAATATTAAATAGAGCAAACATTAGAAGGGGAATCACATGCACACACTCCATGTGTCAACATGCAACTTTACTGCTTTCTTATTTTATTCTTTTGTTTTTACTTTTTGATAGTTTTACTGATTTTTTACTATTTTTCTTGTTTTATTTCTTTT
The DNA here is from genome assembly GCA_000404065.3 of Pinus taeda. Classification (NCBI taxonomy): domain Eukaryota; kingdom Viridiplantae; phylum Streptophyta; class Pinopsida; order Pinales; family Pinaceae; genus Pinus; species Pinus taeda. Next base: position 13,855 of record APFE030978375.1, read on the forward strand.
GTTTTTACTTTTTGATAGCTTTACTGATTTTTACTATTTTTCTATTTTATTCTTATTTATTTATTTAGAGCATGTAAATTAATATTATTATTATTATCTATTTATTATTTATTTATATTTATTATTTTTATTATTTATTATTTATTATTAAGGGAACATACATTTTTCACTCAACCGAATTGTAAGTCCTCTGACAATAGTATGCAACTATTTACTCCCAGAGAGTTGAGGGCCATTGAAAATTCTTGAGTTATCTCATCATCATATCCCTTTATTCTCAGAATCTATCATTGGATGTTTAGGAAAATTTCCAGAATATGGGATGTTACTGGATTCTTTTGTGTCTATGGGTTCTCTTCTGTTGAACCTCCCCCCGTTGCCTATTGCTCTTCTCGAGGTTGTTTTGGGTGTATTCTCAATATTCTCCTTAGAGCAATCTTAGGTGCAGAGATAGTGTTAATTTTTCCTTTTTAATAGAGAAGGAAAAGGAGGCTAATTTTTCTCCAAAAAAAAACAAACTTTTATTTGTCTCTATCTTGACTTCTCATATAATAAAGTTCAAAGAAAACTATTGCACAATTTTTTTCTACAGGATACTCGATTCAAGCATAATTCCTCATGCAGATGTATGGGAATTAGAGAGGGAGGAGGCCACTTACTCTTTTCAATATGACTTCTTACGTGCATGAGGGTTTGAAGACAATATTTGGTGGTTTTGGCTCCTTTTCTCCGCTTAATTCTCCACTGTAGCTTCCTTTTTATGCTCCTGTAGAAATTTAGAGCCTCTTGTAGCACCTTTTTTAGTACCTACAAACACATTCTGTATCAACTCGATGGCCCCCTAGGAAACCTCTAGTGGCATCTAGCTCGTCCTTCTCTAATTTTTTGCTAGAAATGAGCAATTATGCAAATGGAGTCAAGCCTTGTACTTTTTATTCCTTTTTGTGGTAAAGACTCTGATCACTTTGGTGACTTGCCTCTTTCCTGGGTTTCCTTTTTTAACATTGTCCCCACTCCTTGTAATCATCACCCCACTTAAGTATACTTTTCCACGTTTCATGGTGGTTGAGTAAACTATATTTAACTAATCGAAGGTGGCCAATTTGATTGGCGGCCTCCAGCCCATAAAAATTTAATTCTTAATCATTAAACACATTTTTTCCATTATGTGCATAGGGAAGAGGTGAGGGGCGTCATACCTAAGCCTACCAGTGATGTCAAATTCTTGGAGATGCATGCATGTTGCTTTTGCGCTTCATAAGATGATGATTTTGAAGGTGTTGATTTTATTTGTTTCTATCTGGACATGTATTCATAACATGATGATTTTGAAGGTGTTGATTTCCTTTGTTTTCTTCTGGATAGGTATTCATAACATGATGATTCTTGACTGATGAAATTTTCCTTTTTTTTTGTGCAAACCTCTTTCTAGTGCTCATTATGCTATTGTTGGAATGGATGGATAACTTGATATATTCTCTCTATGGATGGTGTGTCCCTTCTCAGCTTCATAAATGGCCTCATGATGCCTCAGGGTGACTAGATCTTCTACAGGAAGTTGTAAAAAGAATTTGGTTCAGGATTTTGTCGTAACTATGTAAGCTACTACATGAGGGATCCCATTCTTATAGTAGTCACTTCGTTCCTCCTCAAGACCTCACATTGAATTCAGGAACTAACATAAATCATAGGAGGTATAGAGACAATATTAGAGTCATCAAAGGGTGGTGTATGTGGTGAAAAAGTTGAAGGCAAAGTTCTTTTTCTGGGTTTTTGTATGTATGGAAGAGTGGAATTTTGAGGATGAATTTTGGCTAGATGGAGTGGACGAGTGATGAAGGAATTTTGGTGGACCTATCTCAACATTTCCTAAGGAAAACATGACCATTTTGGCTCCTTTATCCAATTGGGTATACCTCCTCTAGAATTTCAGGTTGCTCCCTTACCAATTTAGGATAGTTTTGTAGCAGTTCAGGACAGTCCTGTAGCAGTTCATGATAGTCTTGTAGCACTTCAAAGTGAAGGAAAAACATGGTTCAATTGTTGTCTAGATGATGGAGAGAGGTAGGGAGGTGAATGAAGAGGATGAGAATGCAATGAATAGCTGGGAAGAATGGAGAAATGAATATGTGGAACCTGTTCTATAACCATTATTATTTTGATTGGATAAAGTCATGCAAAAGAGAGATGTTAGCCAAATTGGTGTAAGGACTTCGCCCTTGTGTCTTTTTTTTTTTTTTTTTTTTGAGACATGCAAACTACCTCTGTCGAGGTTTTCAACCTGCATGCCTAACCTAGGCACCTCAAACGAGATTTTCACCTTGAGATATTTTCATCTTATTTTTTATTTTGTTTTGTTTTGTTTTTTTGTTTTTTATTTTATTTTTTCTTTTTATCTTGGATTGCCTCATAGAGGTTTTCAACCCTAGAGTTGACCTTATATGCCTCATGCATGTTTTCATCTAGGCCCTTTATTTTTCTTCTTTTTCTCATTTTTATAAGCTTTTTGGACTGAGGGCTGTGAGCCTCCCAATCAAATTCATTATTTGTAGATTGAACTAATAAACTCTTCCCTGAACAAAGGAATTTTATACAATTTCAACCTATAATCATTGACAAGTAAGGGATGTTAGAAAATTATATATTATAGAACAATGGAACACATAAAATATTGCAAACACACAAATACAAAAAACACATAAAACAAGAGAGACACAAATATACGTGGTTCACCCAATTTTGGTTATTTCCATGATGAAATAGCTAGTCCTTCCTTTTATATTATCCAGAAAAATGAAAAGGTACAAGCTACAACAGATCTATTGTAATTTCCTCTTTTCTCTCATACAATTTCCTCTCTATTTCTCACTCAGAATACACATATATATAGCCACAATACAATTCCTTCATATAAATCAAGGGGTTTCCTTATAGGGGAAGAAAACCATAAATTAAACATAACTTCTACCATCAGATCATCTGCCTAATGAATGGCTCAAATTGACTACAAAATTACAATATTTTACAAGGCAATTTTTCATCTATTTTTAGCTTCGGGGGTGTTGCCCCTGAACCCTTATCAAGGGGGGCTCATAAAATCGTTGTCGTCCCCCTGCCCTGATGGGGATTAAATGGGAAACATTTTCACCCCATTAGGAACTAGGGTCAATGTGATGATACCTTTGAATAAAGAAGATAATCAGGCTCCGCACCCAACAAGGGAATTTCTTCCTCGTCATTTGTTCTGATTTGGATAAACCCTTTCTCATGACATCCTTCCACTATATAGGGACCCAACCATCTTTTCATTAACTTTCCCTTGAAATACTTGAATCTGGAATCATACAGCAGGGCCCAATCACCTTCCTGAAAGGTCTTCTCTTTAATGTGTTTTTCATGCCAAATCTTCCTTTGTAGCTGGATTACCTCAGTGTGCAGGAGAGATTGCAGCCTAAATTCATTTAAACCATTGGGTTCGAGAAGCCACTTTTGTTGTTTTGTAGTGAATTCCAAGTCTAACTATGCTACCATCCTTAAGGTGTTGTATTTAAATTCAATGGACAGCAGGGCCTTCTTCCCATAGGCTAGTTAGAATGGAGTAAACCCAGTGTTGGTATTCCAAGTTGTGTTGTAGGCCAAAGTAGCTTCTACAAGTTTGTCTACCCAATATTCTCTACTGCTGCCAACAACCTTGGTTATAATTTTATCCAATGCTCTGTTTGTGACCTCCATTTGCCCATTTCCCCGAGGGTGATAGCCAATAGATGTCTTGTGCTTGATGTGGTGTTGCTCATGAGATATTTGATCACATTTGATGTGAATTTTGCTCCTTGATCAATGATTAGCTCTCTTTGAAAACAAAACTTGTAGAAAATGTTCTCTCTAATAAACTCAGCCATATTTTTCTTCTTTGTTTCCTTTATTGCCTTTGTTTCAACCCATTTATTCAGGTAATCAGTGTAAACAATGATACACTTCTTATGTCCTGATGGGGATAAATGGGTCCAATGAAATCCTTGTGCCACTTATCAAATGCCTCTAGAGTCACTTGATGTTGTAATGGAATTTTATTCTTATTTGTGGGCTTACCCATCCTTTGGCACTGATCACACCTAGCGGTGTACCTCCTTTCATCTTGATGCAAAGCGGGCCAGTAATAACCTACTTGTAAAACTTTGAAGGTTTTCCTTTTAGTATCAAATTGGAATCCACAAGGTCCATCATGTCATGCTGAGAGGATCTCAAAGGCCTCCTCTTCAATCACATATTTCCTCAAGATATGATCTAGCCCCAACGTGAAGCGTAATCCAAGTGAATGGGGCACTTTTCTTAACAATCTTGTTTTTCTCCTTGAAGGATACATTAAGAGGGAACCTTTCAATAACCAAGTAATTGGCTATAGCAGAAAAGAGAGAGTGCCAAGATGGAAAAGAGGTGTTCAAATGGGAGTTGATCATCTACCATTTCTTCTTTTTCTATAGGCAATTTTAGTCTTGACAAGAAATTTGCAACAACATTCTCTTTTCCTAGTTTGTCAATAATATTCAAATCAAATTGCTGCAATAACAACAACCATCTAATTATCCTAGCATTAACATCATGTTTATTCACTAAATACTTAATGGTTGCATGGTCAATGTGAACAAAAGTTTGATAACCAGTGATGTAATGCCTAAAATTTTTCAAATAATGTACCACAATCAAGAGTTCCTTTTTAGTGACTGTATAATTTAACTCAGGTTTAGAAAGGTTCTTACTGATGAAGTAGATAACATAAGGAATTTTTTCTTCCATTTGTCCTAAGGCAGCCCCTACATTTTTATTTGAGGCATATGTGTGTATATGGAAAGGTAATTCCCAATTTGGACCCTACGAATGGGTGTAGTGGTAAGTTTTTCTTTTAGCACCTCAAAGGCTTCCTAACAATTGTTTGTCCAACAAAATTTTGAATCTTTAGATAGAAGTCCAAACAAAGGTGAAGTTAGTTTACTAAAGTCTTTAATGAGCCTTCTATAATACCCAGCTAATCCAAGGAAGCTCCGGACATCTATTATTTTTTAGGTACAAGGGCCCTTTTAATGATGGAAATAATATTTGGGTCAACCTGTATCCCTTCCTTGGATATGGAATGGCCAAGGAAATTCCCTAAATTCATTAAAAAAACACATTTCTGAGGACTCAATGAAAGACTCATTTCAATGCATTTATTTAATACTTTTCATAGGTTAGAAAGATCTTCCTAGAAGTCACATCCATAAGGAGTGAAGTCATCCATGTATATCTCAACAGTGTCATGAACAAGTTCAACAAATATACTTAGAACCACCCTCTAGAAGGTAGAAGGGGCATTGTATAGATCAAAAAGAAAGACTCTATAGAAAAAGGTTCCCCAAGGACATGTGAATGTGGTCTTATCTTGGTCTTTAGGGTTGATCTATATTTGGTTGTGCCCACTAAATCCATCCAAGGAGGACAAGAATTTATTCGTTGGAAGGCCATCTTGGACTTCGTCAATGAAGGGCAAAGGAAAATTATCCTTCTTTATAGCCTTATTAAGTTCTTGGTAGTCAACACATATCCTCCACTTCCCATTTTCTTGGGGATTAAAACAAGAGGGGACACCCTCTCACTATCTGAAATGGGATATATGAACCCTACATCTAGTAGCTTTTTTAATTCCTCTTTCACAATGTCCTTAAGAGTTGGATCAATCCTTCTCTGTGATTGGCTCATGGGCTTGCATCTCACTTTGATGTATATATGATGAGTCTAGACTCAGGGTACACCCTTCATCTCCTTATAATCTTAAGCAAAAGAATCAATATGTTGCCTCTACACACTACATAATTTCTCCTCTTGTTCGACTGAGAGAAAGGGGTTGATCTTTAGAGTTCTAGATGGGCTAATTTCCACAACCTTGGCATGTTCTGGGCCAGATTCAGCAGAGCATAAATCAGTCCAAGGACGACCTTTGGGTTCCTTTATTAGTTAATCAATTGACATGGAAGTGGGAGGTTGATTCTGTAAGATATGGTCAATAAGGTCATCTTCACCAAGCCCCCCATAATAGTGTTCAATGTGCATACTAGGTAGGTGGTTGTTTGATAAAATTCTTCCTCTTCCTCATTCTCTAACCACAAGGGAAAGTCATGCTCAACAGAAGGTTGAGCAGGAGGATACAAGACAAATTGTTTTGATAGATTCCCATTTGTTATGGTCATGTTCCCAGCCCTGCAACTAATGTAGGCATCAACAGTGGCCAACCAAGGTATTCCTAAGATGAGGGAATATCCATTTAACTTGGTTTTGGCCTGGAGGACAAGGACATCCGTGGGATACTTCCAAGATTCAATGGACACCATTACATCCTCAATAACTCCCTTAGGAGCCACTATGGACCTATATACAAGTTTCCATACTACAGTGGTCTTCCTTAAGGCCCCTTGGAGGTTGATCTTGAGCATAGTTTCCTTGGTCATCACATTGATTCTAGTCAATCAAGGTATTAGGAACCATAATGCCATCAATGTGCACATCCATTACTAGGCTACTAGGATCCAGGTACTTTGGGGAGATCACCCTCCCAAGCATCATATCAGATAGTTGTCCAACAACATTGATAGTGAGGGTATTTTCTCTTCTTCTCCCAGACCTTTTGAAACATTCTTCCTTGATAAGATTTTTGTAAATGGGAACATCAATTCTCCCACAATTTTAGCCTCTTTTGAGGTGTGTTGTTTAGGATGAACCAACCTTTCAGGATGAGGGGGTGCATTGGCTTGAGGGGCAATCTCTTCCTTCTCCTCTTCAATCTCTCCAGGTGGAGAAGGTGGGTGATTATCTAGGAGCACCTTCCCAGACCGAAGGTTGAGCTCTTGTATTTCCAGAACATAAGCAGGATAGGATGCCTATCCACTGTAAACCTATTGTGCATGCTTATTGTTTGGGTTAGGATTGGGTTGAGTAGGCATTTGAGGTTGCTTACGTGGATTATTGTGAGGAAGTTGCGGCTAAGGTTGAGGTGGAGGTAGTAGAGTATGAGGTTGGGTTGTTTAAGGCCTCCACCCTAGTGAATGGTTTCCCCATTGGGAAGATTGGGGTGGATATAGCTGAAAAGGAGGGTTGATAGGTTGATGAGGATATTGAGGAGCATAAGGCCAAGGAGGATTTATGGACCATAATGGATGAGTGGAAAGGTACCAAGGATGAAAAGGTGCATGCTGATTTGGATTGTAATGAGGATAGTGTGCATCTTGCATGCCATGTTGATATGGTTGAGGGCCTTGAGGCCTCCTTTAGTTAATGAAGTAGAGTTTCTTTGAACCACCTTCAACCCCTTGGTATACATCCTTTAGAATGGGAAGAGAGGTACATTTGTATGTTGCATGGTTCTCTTCTCAAACTGAGCAAAACTCTATGACATTCAGTGGGCACTCATTCCTAGGATGTCTCTTAGTGAATCTAAGGTAGAAGATAGCTAGTTCCCTTTCTGCTTCCTCTTGAATCCTTTTGATTTGCATAGTATTCATTTATTGGGAAAATGTACACCACATTTCACTCTTAAAATCCTCCAACATACTTCCTTCTCATGCTTGATGGTTGTCGTAGAGGGAGAGGAATTGACCAAGCCTTGGCTAGACCTACCCTTTTCCTACAAGCCCTAGATTTATTCCTGAATACAATTTTAATGTCATCATAAGGAAATTGGTATATATCTCCTCCAAATAGCATGTTGAGTGCTTCCATTACATCCTCCCTGATCCCTCGGAGAAGAACTAGCTTGAGTGACTCAAGATCAAGGGTATAGATAGCCCTCCTATAATTGAGTTGGAATACTTCTTCATAGTCCTATATGGGTTAATGAGGTCCAAGGGTCATCCTAAAGTTCTCCTCATTTTTGTATTTGGACCTACAGTAATCCTTGTATTTGTCATTGAAGGCTTGTTACATTTGGGCCAAGTTAGTGATGCTTCCTCTAGGTAAACTCATAAACCAACGCAAGGTTGCATCTTTGAGGGTAGACAGAAACAAATCCAACTTTTGTTCATCCGAGGGATAATCATAGATCCTACAAACAACAAAAAATTCAACCATAAAGGTGTCAGGATCCTCAAAGGTTAGGCCATGGAAATGTGGAATGGAAGCAGGGCTTATATTCTTCATTCTGGCTTCCCCATTGGTTTATCTGATAGGGGAAAGCTCATTGTGTTTGTTTTCAGCCATGGTTTGTGTAGGTGATATATGTTCTTCCTCCCCGATGGGTTCCTAATAAATTTCATGTTGCTCACCAAGAGGGTCTTCTAACTCCCCTACAGTTAGAGAGGGAAGTTCACAGTCACCAAAGAAGAATGAAGATTGATTGTTTGAAGGGGTGGGGTTTTTTGATAATAATTTCCCTTGACTATCCCTATTCCTACGAGGCATAAAATAACTAGCTTTGTTTTTTTGAATTTTTCAATTTTTTTCCAAAACAATAAGACTGATGCAGAAAAACAAAAAAAACAAGTACTTCCTTGGTAGAAACAACACCTACTTAGACACCTCCCTGGAAACAATACAAAAAAGCGATAAGCCTCAATATTGCACCAAGGATGTTGCAACTCCCAATGGCTTCTCAACTTAAATTATCAACCCAGGGTTTGTACAAACATAGAGGTGGCAGTGCTATATGCACAAAAAAATAGGTTCTATTCATGACCCTTAGTCATGATATCAAATCATGGTGTTCAAAGACCACTCCTTTAGTGAACTACAATGAAAAAATCATGTCATGATTGCAAGGAGATGAACATGATTCTAACTACAGAAGTGAAAATGGAATTCATTCAATGTAAATGTTGATTTAAATTACATGAAATGAAAAGGCTAGTCTAGTTGCACAAGTAAACAATGCTACTCTATTTGTACACTTAATCAAATTAGTAGCCTACTTGCATGAATCATTTATCTATTTGCAACTTGCTTGAAAATGAGAAATTCAATCCTCAACAAAATTATAGAAAAAAATACTAATTCTAATTCTATTTGTAGTCTTATGTTCGAAGTGAGGAGAGGATGGTGTTGGAGTGGACTTAGAGTCTTCCTTGATCATGAAATAAAGGCTTGTGGGCCATTATTCAACTTCAATATCCAAGGGTCAGAATCTGGAGCAAATCTAGTTGAAGAAAACAATGTTATAGGTTTGCTATAGGAAATGCTATAGGAGGCCATGTATTGCTACAAGAGGCCCTGATTCCTACAGGAGGGGGGTCTGAGAGGTTTTGAGGATTGGAATGGTGTCCTGAAGGTAGAATAAGGTGGATGAATTTATAATAAGGAGAATGAAGGGTGCGGGAACCCCTTATCCAAGCCTAGTACCCCTCAAAGGTTTATCTTGCACCAAATTTTATGCCCATGGTGTCCTCCATTCACCCTAGTAGAGTGACATCGGTGGCATAGTTTGGAGGAAAATTGAGGTGTCTAGGAGGGGCATGGAATGGTCTAGGTGGATGTAGAAAGGTGTGCCTACTCCTACAGGTCAACACAATCACTGCAAACTAGTCAAACACATGCATGAAGTGATCACTATTACAAAAAAATAAATTAACATGGAAAAGGTGAGTTGAATTTTATTAAAATTTACTCTACCCTACAACACAACTATAATTTCCAAACCAATGCTACTAACTTCTAAGTTGCAGAAAATTAACATGCAAAAGGATTACATTCCAATACTTAACAATTTCTAAGAAATCATAAACACATATTTTCGGGTTGCTATTGTAGATCTTCCAATCACTCTTCCCACAAGAGAGGTGATAGGAAAACCTTCAATTACAAGTTTATAATACCTATTGAAACAAGAAAAGGATTTCAATGACTTGAACAAGAACAAGGAAGAAATACAAGAGAGAGACTAAAGTCTTTGGGTTGGGCCCAAACCCAAGGGCTTCAACCCTCCAAAACTAACTCAAATGCATACCAATAGTGAACTTCTCATTAAAATAAAATAAGAGTTACATACATCATATGAAATATGAGAATATAAATATTAAGCATTAGGCTCTCAGTAGCTACTCCTAGCTGCAACAAAAATTTGAATCCTAATGAGCCTTTTGGCTAGTTTATTTATAAAAAAAGTAGTTGAGGGGAAAGTCCCTTGAAAAGAGAAGTGATTCCCTCCAAAATATCAAGATTGGTGGATTTGGTTCCCTTGGATCTTCACATGAACTTGATTTCCTTGATTTCTAGTGAGTTCAAGTTGTTGGTGAGAAATATTTGATCTTAAGCCGAGTTGAGGAGTTAATGCAGTGGACAAGACCCCCTATATTCTCTCTAGTTGTCTCAAATCAGCCCCTGCATGGTAAATATATCCAAAAATTATTCTTTTGCCTGCATATTAATCACATTAGGCCATGAAACATGAAAAGCACCCTTTAGTCATCCTACTAAGCATATTATAGTTAAAAAATACAAATTAATGTGAGAAAAGGAGAGCTTTAAGGATTGGAGGATAGCACAATGGACCTCAAAACATACCTATTTATGGGGCATATCACTCTTCATCTGTGGAGTCCCTCAATGTTTGATTTTTTTTTGTCTCTATCTACCCTGTACCAACTTTCATTTTAAGTACACTCTATATTCCCAGCTCAGGGTGGAGTTACTATAACAACAATCTCAGGGTGGAGGAAAATATTTGGAATCCTTGAATCAATTGAGGGTGGATATTTTCATCTCTGGAGTCCCTAATTTGTTGATGGGTGGAAGGGGATATACTATATAATCCCTAAATAAGTTTGCAACTGAATATATATATGCCAAAATGGTGGAGGTGGGACATACCTCTGGAATCCTTAATGTATCTAGTGGTTTGGTCATTGGGACATACTTCACAAGCTAGGGGGTGAAAGTTGCATTGTTGACAATCTCTCAGTGGTTGGGAGGAGAATTATGAATCTAATCCAAATGCCCATTCTAAGCCACACATTCCTAAGTGTTTTATTGACTATGATTCTGAAATGCATCTGAACTGTTATAATGCCTCCTCCCACATTTACCCACATTTACAAGCTCTCCAAAGCAAACATGAGTTGAGTGTCACTATGATATGACCTGGCCTCTAAGTTAAACTTATGGAAGTGGGGCCTAAAAACTATAACACATACTAACATCCCTACGAGACTAACTCAAGAGCCTACCATCCACCCCAGGTGATCAATCCCTAAGATGGAACTCTATTTCTCTAGGTTTAATCCTCAACCGCACCCATAAAACTTCATGCATGTGGTTGGGAGGCTATAACATCACCAAAAAGCTTGTCCGCATGCATTTATGACCAAAAATCCCTTTTTCTATGCATGCAATTGTGAGATCTATGCCATTTTTTTAGGCTAGCCTCTAGGAAATTTCCCATAACTGCCTCGAACTTTCCATAATCATAACAATGATGATAACTGTTGAAAATAGTAATGAGGTTTGGTCTTCATAATGGCATGTGTAATTGTCATTTTATGTATTTCATGTAAAGAAGAAAAATTAAATTATTATTGTAATGCGTGTCTCATGGGTTTCATGAGCAAGTAATTTTATTTTTAGTGATGCCTCCCGTTGTGAGCCTTTAGGATTTGTCATCTAGTCATAAAAGTCAATTTGAGTCTATGTCATGTATGAAGGACCCTTCTTGGGCATGTTACACATTTTCATAAGTCATTAAAAAAGTCAAAAGACCATCCAAGACAAGCACAAGCATCTCCTAGCAATTCATCTTCAAGATGGAATTAATAATATCCTCCAATTGACACATTGGATCATCCTCCATCAAGTCGGCTAATTCGAGGGGGAAACCACTATAAATAGGCATCTCGGCCTTAGTTCAGACATAGAATTTCGGACAAGTGAAGAACTACAGTAAGAAGTGTGATAATCACTTGGAAGGAATTCGTACAGCTAGCAAAAGGAAGGAAGGAAGAGCAAGGATTGTTTCAGTCTATTTTAGGGTTATCCATCACTCACACACGCAAATAAAGGGGATTGTTTATTTTGCATAATAGGTCAAAGTATTACAGGAATGTCAAAGAAAGAGGAGATAAGGGTATATCTCTAGCCAAGTTACTAAGGAGAAGATCTCCCACTAAAGCGAAGGCAATCAAGTCATAATAGAGGGTCTTATGCATATGTTAGGGTTTCTGAATTAGGATTCAAAACCTAATTCAAAGAGGTTGAAAGCCTGAAGCAAAAAGGAAGCTGAAAGCCAAGAAGAAGAAAGGAGCAAAAGGTTGACTATCATTCACTAAGGATCTCATTAAGGGATTTTGTGTCTTGGTATTGGAGTAGAAAGTAGGTCAAGGGTCTTGGTCTTGGTATTCATCGTTTGGAATCTCTATAAGAAGAATATTATGTTTGGTTTTTCTTCTCAAGTGGGAGAGGTTTTGGCCCTGGCTTATAGCCTATATTCTATGTCTCTTGTCTCTTTATGTTTCATGCAATGGTAGTTGTTTGATGAAGAATAATATTATACTAACATAAGTAAAAGAAGATCCTAATCTAATAAATAAAAGGAATTCACAAGAAGTTACTAATAGAATAGAAATCACTTAACCTTGATGCCCTAGATTTCTCAACAACAACATTGTTGAACAATCAAATTTTGAGCAAGATCTTGACCAATACATGCCTAATGAAAGATAGGAATTTTGTTAAACATATGAAAAAAATAGAAGCTATATGTCATGAATGCATATTTGATTATAAAATTCTAAACTACATCAGGGAATTGTCAAGTAGGCCCAATGCCCTCTCAAGGTGGCTACAACAATACTTCTTATCCCATGAATACATCAATCATTCAATCACTTGTCAAATCATGAACAAGATCCATAAATGGAACACATCATATAAACAAAATAGAACCATGACAAATTAGCCATAAGATCACATAATAACTAGTACATGTGCTCATAAATCATAATAGATAAAATAACTTATATTAACATATGCAAAATCCAACCAAGCAAGGGACTTCCATGTACCACGGGGCCATAGATTGGACTGAACCAAATCTCTCTTTCAACCAATCACCCTCATGTGATATTCCAAGCATGAATGTGGGATCATATGGGTTAGTCCAAAATTAAACCAACCAGGGCTTCCAAAGGCCAAACCATCTCAACTATCAACCATAGTGATTTCACCTAACAAATCCAGAAATCAATAACACCAAAACAAGCTTCAATGCTTCTAACTTTCTTAACTACATCTACAGGAATTTTCCTCTCTCCGCCCATCTATTAAGTGTTCAAAGAGAAATCCCATCTCCACCCTTGACCCTTGGGAATTTCCTAAGGACACCTCATGAGGATCCAAAGTATACCTGTCATCCAAATCTTAAACCAACACAAGACACCCAAAACACCATGGTTATCCAAGAAACGGAAAAGCAAGGTTGAAACCATTACAGATCCAGAGAAATCTCCTGCCAATGGCAGAAAAATAACCAAAGAACCAAACACGAGTACCATACATCCAAGACTTAATAAGGAAATCACACATGCAACCTGTTACCTACAAAGTATCCTTGTTGTAGTCATTGATCCAACCTTATTTTTTGTTGTCCTACAATCCCTTACTTGTTCTTTGCTTGCTTTCTCAAAGTCCAAGTGAATTCTAGAATGCTCTAAGTCTACAAGAGTATGATAGAATGAACAAGAGCTAAACTCCAAAATGTCAAAAGATAGCAACTTATTCTCTTATGCCTTTTTATCATTGATGTCTCTCTTTTCTTCATTTTCCTTCATTTTTCCTCTAATTTCCCTTGCATGCAAATTTTTATCTCTTCACCTTCCTTTTCTCATATTTTCCTTTATTTCATAATTAAATGTCAATTATTGCCTCTTTTCCTTTGTCAATTTTCGTATCCATTAATAAACCACAAGTGATGCCCACTATAATGTTTTCCCAACATTCAGCTTGGAATACGTGTCCCATATCCTTGGTCTTATTTTATTTACATGGAAAATAAACCAGGGATCGTTACAAACCCCTCCCACTTAGGGGAACACCGTCCTCAGTGTTCAATGATGCTTATGACCAGAAAAGCATACTTCCTATGGAGCTTTATAACACAACTCGATGCAGTATTTATAGTAAACAATTGTTGAAAACCATGACAAACAAACCACTTATTGGAGCTTCATAGTACAACTTGATGTGGTATTTACAATCTCACACACACACACATATATGTATGTATACATATGAAAAAATCATTTGATTCAATAAACAAATAAAGAAGGACGTAATTTTTGCATCTGATCAGCCATCTCCCATGTAGCTTCATTAGACCCAAAGTGCTTCCACTATACTTTAACCTCAATCCTCAAAGAGATCCTCTTGGGCTTGATTTGTAAGTACACATGCTCCCCAACATAAATATCATTGACTTCTCTATGGTTATCTGCATAACTCTTTTGCCTATTTTATGTTGCCTTTGAATTCCTTCTGATAACCTGCGTCTCATGCTCCATTTCATCCAACATATATGGTCCAATCCACACCCTATTCACTAGATCACTCCAGCTGATAGGAGTATTACAACTCTGCCCATAAAGAGCCTCAAATGGACTCATCTTTAAGGATTCTTGATACCCATTATTATATCTAAACTTTACTAGTGGAAGATACTCCTCCCACTTCCTCTACTAATACATGACATACATCCTTAGCATATACTCATAAATCCTATTAACCCTTTTTGTTTCTCCATTTTTTTGTGGATGATAAGTTGTACTGAAAGATAACTACATCCCCAAGCTTGCAAACAACTCCTTACAAAATATGGAAGTGAACCATCTATTATGTCTGATACAATATTCTTAGGAACTCCATGCAACCACACTATCTCCCTGATCCAGGAGGATCTCGTCAGATCAGTTACATAGGTTTAGTGTTGTCATCAGCGTTCAGTTCGGTGTCATTTAGCTTCGACAGTGTTGGTTATGGATCAGGTTGTTCAGGTGATTTTTATGGTTTTGTCATGGTGTTCAGTTGATATAGTGTTGTACCTGGTTGTCGATAAGTGTTCATCATCAGTTCCACCAAGGTTGATCATCGACATGGGTGTTTCGTCCATTGCAGGGGTTTTGATATGGGTTTATCGTTATATGATGTTTGTCACAAAATGCCACTTTGTGTCAATTTAATGTAAGTGGTTGATGTGGTTTTCATGGTCGTCACGACCTTCTTTAGGTTATTCTGACATGGTGATGGTTCTCATTTTACAACATTATAATACACCTATTCTAAATGTTGGATCCTAAAGACTAAACCGTAGAACCTATGTCTAAGGACCTAAGACCTAAAACATTAACCTAACACCTTATACATCAAACCTAAGTATACACCATACATAATTCCTACACCTATCAAAACCATGTATCAAATACATATACACCTAAGTCCTAAACCTATATTACATTTCTATGTAATAGACAATACATAAAACCTAAGTTAATAACTCTCGGCCTATGTGAAACAATACATAAAACATTATAAACAGTCCTAACCACAGTTAAGAGACCACAGCAAGATCGCAGCTCATGTGATCGGTGTGCGGTTATGGGTAGCAGACTATCGGAGTTGCAGCGAGAACCGCAAGGGTATAAACCGTGGTCATGTGCGCAGCCGCTACAATGAATAGACAGTAGGAGGTTGCAATAACCACAACATCAGAACCGCAACATGTGACCAGATGTGGATTAACCGTCGGGGTTATAAACTGCATCAAACATAACCACAACAATGTAGACTGCAAGTCAGAACCGCCGACATGTGAATGGGTCGGGATATCTGCCAACAGTTAACTGTTTCGGCCAGCATGCAACAGAACCTCCAGGCTGTAACCACCGGATATTAGCAGTGTTCACATGCGCTATCTCCCCCGTCCTAGTTAGCAAAACCGCCAACATTTTTGGCTTTAATACAAAGTTTATAAATGGGCTTTTGTTGGAATTTTGGAGGAGAACTAATTCAACCACCATGATGTTATCCCTAAGGTGTCAAAATCTAATAAGACCGAGACCAAAAAATCTAATTTGATTCTAATTCATTCCTAAACTCTACCTGAGGAGTTCAAATGTAATTGCAGGGCTATAAGAGGTTGTTTTGCACATTGAAGTGGACATTGGTGGTTTTGGGTTTTTGTATGCAAATTCTGGAGGTTAGAGGTTGTTTTTGTTTTTAGTGTAATAGGAGCATACGGAGTCAAAATTGGGAACCGTGATAGGCGTTGGAAAGCTGGTTCAGAGGGTTAGCTTATGACAGTGACCAGAAGTTCCTACGTGCACATTCAGTTTGGTCAAATTGTTGTGTAATCGACCTCCTTGGTTTCAATCCTAATAAAGCGGTTGCCTGTCTTGAAAGCGGACCCAGAGACGTAGTCCATCAAGGACGAACTCCGTAATAAATTTTTTTGTATGGTATCATTGTGTTTTTCCTTGTTCACTTCTGTTATGTATCTTTCTTATGTTTTATTCTCTGTTGTAAAGTCTTCTTCTCAAGCAGTTCTCACGATTTCAGCACTTTCAGTTAACATTCTATTGATTAATGGCGTAATCAATTCTACTTCAGTTTTAACATATGATCATTTTAGATCATATAATTTGGTATCAGATCAGGTTGCATTTGTAGAATCTTCCATTGAATGTTAACCAGGTCAAAGTCACAACGTGGAGAAGGAATCATTGAGCAGATTGATCTAGAGATTGGAAAGTGACGACTTGTTCATAAGTTGACCATGACAGGATCTGATGCAAGTGAAAACACTGAAACTAAGATGAGTGATGAACAGTTTCAGCAAGCATTCTTGACTATGCAGCAGATGTTGGGAGAACTCTACGAAGACAAGAAGGTGACAGATGCAGCTTCTTCTTCAAAGAAATCAAAGAAGGACAAAGGTAAAGGAAAGGTTGATAAACCACCTTAACTTCCATCATCTCCATCATCCTCTTCTTCTTCTTCTTCTTCCAGTGTAGAACCTGAAAGAGAAAAGAAATCGAAGAAAATCTCTCTTTTGAAACTTGATGTAAATTTTGAATTACCTATTTATGATGGTGAAATGAATCCTAAAAAGTTAGATAACTCGATTAAACAGTTAGAAGTGTATTGTTGTATTCAAAACATCTCTGACGATAAAACGAAAATTTAGTTATCTACACTTAGAATGAGGGGAACAACTTTAATCTGGTGGGAAAGTAAAACTCAGATGGATGTAAAACATAAAGGAAAATTCATCTCTTCATGGTCTAAGTTTTTAAAAGCTCTTAGGAAACAATTTTATCCTTTAGGATACATGCAGTAAGTTGTTATTGATTAGCAGCATTTGACGCAAGGTAAAGGGCAGAGTGTTCAGGAGTTTAGTCAGGAGTTCATAAAGAAAGAATTGGTGCTTGGTATTTCATAGGATACACTGAAACTTTATTTAAATACATTGGCAATTTACATTCATATTTGCGGCATACGTTATTGATGTTTAATCCTGATGGTTTTGACGAAGTGTGTGTTCAGGCCATACATATTGAATCAGGTGGCAGACCATTCAAGTTTTCATCGCAATCATCCAAAGAGTTGGAAATCAAATATTCCAATGACAGTAAAGGGAAGAATAATTTGAAGAGAAAGAAATCAGCGATAGCTCAAAAGGAAATACCTACTTGTTGTCATTGCTAGAGAATCGGTCATGATGAATCTAAGTGTTGGAAACTTCATCCAAAACTTAAGCCCAAAAAGTTCCTTAAGGAGAAGGATGAAAATAAGGCAATTGCAGTAGTCTAGCAAGATCTAGGTTCAGATTTAGGTGATGAAAGGAGGATAACTCCTATGGTTGCGACAGGTAAAACTTTTGACACTGGTTCAAGTTCGAAAACTATTGCATCTTCATCAAACATAAATACTTCAAATGAGGATAAAAGAGTTGAATTGTTTAACATAAGGATAACTTCTAAGCAAACAAAGATAAATACAATGTTTGACAGTGGATCACAAGCCAATTTAATATCTGAATTTTTAGTTGAGAATTTGGGTTTGGAAACGCGGAATCATCCAAGACCTTACCCATTAGGATGGCTAAATAAATCAACTCAGATAAAAGTCACAAAACAGTGTCGATTAAGATTTTCCATTATAGCTAATTATATTGATGAAGTGGAATTAGATGTGGTTCTAGTAGACATATGTGGAGTTGTCCTAGGAAGTCCTTATATTTATGATCATGATGCAGTATTTTACATAAGAGAGCATAAATGTAACCTTAATAAAGATGGGGTTGAATTTATTATCAAGGCACATCAAAACAAAAATCACTTGAACATTGTTACTAATCAGATGAAGCGATTAATAAGTTCAAATAAAAGATTTGTAATCATGTGTGTAAAGAAACAACATAAGAAAAAACATGATGTTTGTTCAGGTTATGAGTCTTAGCTTAAATATCGTTTGATCAAATAGGTAGAAACTTTTCGAGTTCTATTTAAAACCAAACATCTTACTCATAAGCAGGGAATACAACATGAATTACAGTTTATGCCTAAAGCTCCTCTACCTAATGTCAGAATGAATCAATTCAATTCAAGTTTGCAAATTAACAGTTACAAGGATGCAAGTCAGTATTGGAGACAGTCAGTGTTAAATTTCTCTTGTATTGTGTCACCATTTCAAGTTTCAAACAGTTTGGAAGCCTCTTTTCAAGTGGAGAGGAAGCCCATTTGTTTTCATATCAAAGCCTTTTCTAAAGCAATATCAAAGTATCTAAGGGAAACTTATGTATCGTGGGAAAGTGTTAATCAACAAAAACATAAATTAATAAATGAAGCAATAGTGATTCAAACAAATCAACAGCGAATTCAATACTTTTTAAGACAAACTAAGTTGCAACATTTTTCAAATTGTAGTTTGATGGATTATTTATAGCAAATTCACTTAGTAATCAGGAAGGGGGAAAGTATGTTAAATCAAGTAGCTGGTTTGATGTCAAGAATATCTTTGAATGTCTCTGTCATTCCACAAAATAGATTGTTAATACATGTCAATGGTATTGAACAATATCCTGTAAAGACTGTATTTCATGGAAAGAAATCAATTGCCATGTTCATAACAGGTTCTTTGACCATCATCACGCAAGATGGGTGGAATAGGTCACCAATTCAAAATGTGCCATGGTCAGCATCATCAAGGTCATCGCTTTCAGGTGATTGATCGAATGTATTGGTACAACATCAGGGCAAGGTGGAGAGTGAGGGAGCTCTACCCTCATCGACTATTTGTTTAAGTCAAACTTTTGTGGTCCAAAAGCCTTCAAGTGGAGAGGATTGATCCAGGAGGATCTTGTCAGATCAGTTACACAAGTTCAATGTCGTCGTCAGTATTTAGTCCGATGTCGTTCAACTTCAACAGTGTTGGTTATGGATCATGTTATTTAGGTGATGTTTATGGTTTTCATGGTGTTCATGGTGTTCAGTTGATATGGCATTGTACCTTGTTATCGACAAGTGTTCATCATTAGTTCCACCAGGGTTGATCGTCGACATGGGTGTGTCGTCCATTGCAGGGGTTTTGATATGGGTTCATCGTTATATGATGTTTATCGCAAAATGTCACTTTGTGACAATTTGATGTAAGTGGTTGATGTGGTTTTCATGGTCATCATGACCTTCTTCAGGTTCTTCTGACATGGTGATGGTTTTGGTTTTACAAAATTATAATACACCTATTCTAAATGTTGGATCCTAAAGCCTAAACCCTAGAACCTATGTCTAAAGACCTAAGACCTAACACATTAACCTAACACCTAATACATCAAACCTAAGTCTACACCACACATAAGTCCTACACCTATCAAAACCATGTATCAAATACATATACACCTAAGTCCTAAACCTATATTACATTTATATGTAATAAAAATCACATAAAAACTAAGTTAATAACTCTCGAACTATGTTAAACAATACATAAAACATAAAAAAAAAACATTATAAATAGTCCTAACCGCAGTTAAGAGACCGCAGTGGGACCGCGGCTCATGTGAGCGGTGTGCGGCTATAGGTAGTAGACTATCGGAGTTGCAGCAGGAACCGCGAGGGTATAAACTATGGTCATGTGCACAGCCGCTACAGTGAATAGATGGTAGGAGGTTGTAATAACCACAGCGTTAGAACCACAACATGTGACTCGATGTGGATTAACCGTCGTGGTTATAAACTGCACCAAACATAACCGCAACAATGTAGACTGTAAGTCAGAGCCGCCGATATGTGAACAAGCTAGGGTATCTGCCAATGGTTAACTGTTTCGGGTAGCATGCAGCAGAACTGCCAGGATATAACCGTGGGATATTAGCAATGTTTACATGCACTATCTACCCCCTGCCCAGTCATCAAAACCTCCAACGGTTTTGGCTTTAATGCAAATTTTATAAATGGGTTTTTGTTGGAATTTTCGAGGAGAACTAATTCAACCACCATGGTGTTATCCCTAAGGTGTCAAAACCTAATAAGA
Source organism: Pinus taeda (assembly GCA_000404065.3). Classification (NCBI taxonomy): domain Eukaryota; kingdom Viridiplantae; phylum Streptophyta; class Pinopsida; order Pinales; family Pinaceae; genus Pinus; species Pinus taeda. The sequence continues at coordinate 34,384 of APFE030978375.1, forward strand.
CCGAGACCAACAAAATCTAATTTGAGTCTGATTCATTCCTAAACTCTACCTAAGGATTTCAAACGTACTTGCAGGGCTATAAGAGGTTGTTTTTCACATTAAAGTGGACATTGGTGGATTTGGGTTTTTGTATACAGATTCTAGAGGTTAGAGGTTGTTTTTGTTTTTAGTGTAACAGGAGCATCCAGAGTCAGAATTGGGAACCGTGATAGGTATTGGAAAGCTAGCTCAGAGGGATATCTTATGACAATGACCAAAATTTTCTGTGTGCACATTCAATTCGATCAAATTTCTGTGTAATCCACCTCCTTGTTTTCAATCCTAATAAAGCAGTGACCCATCTTGAAAGTGGACCCGGAGACGTAGTCCATTAGGGACGAACTCCGTAATCAATTTTGTTGTCTAGTATCATTGTGTTTTTCTATTTTCACTTATGTTATGCATCTTTCTTATGTTTTATTTTCTATCGTAAAGTTTTCTTCTCAAGCAGTTCTCACGCTTTCAACACTTTCAGTTAACATTCTATTCATTAATGGCGTAATCAATTCTACTTCAGTTTTAACATATGATCATTTCATATCACTCCCTAACGAAGATATGAGATACCTCACTAGCTGAATTAGCAAAATTCACTGCAATTAAGTGAGCTACCTTACTCATCTTGTTAACCAAAACCATGATGGAATCATGTTGCTTTGATATCCTTAGAAAACATGTAATGATTTCCATGGAAATGACCTCCCATTTCCATTCTAGAATCAGAATAGGTTGTAACAAAATAGATGGATGCTTGTGTTCATCTTTCACCTGCTGACATTCCAAGCATATTGCAACAAACTCAATCACTTCTTTCTTAAAGTTTAACTAATGATAGAACTTCTTAACAGTTGTCAATGTCTTCTAATATCCTGGGTGGTCTGAATATGGATTGACATGAAACTCCTGCAAGATAAGCTTCTTGAGCTTACTACTATCTGGGACATAAATCTCATTCCTTAATATCACCAAGGCATTTGTCATGACATGATACTCCTCATCCCTATCACCTTCACCCTTTTGAAACCTCTATTTCAGTCGTTCATACATCTCATCATGCTACCCTACATGCAAGATTCGCTCCTACAAATTTGTAACATAAGAGCTCACAACTGAAATATGATTCACTTGCACTCTCCTAATGAGAGCATCTGCAACTTTGTTCTCCTTGCCCTTAATATACCTAATCTCAAAGTCAAACTCATTGAGGGTATCCAACCATCTAGCTTTCCCATCATTCAGATTAAGTTGGTCAAATATATACCTCAGTTCACTATGATCACTCATCAGAAGAAACCTCCTACCAAGGAGATAATATCTCCACATATTCAATGCATGAATTATAGATGCCGACTCAAGATCATGAATCACATAGTTCTTCTTATTCTCATTCATCTTCCTTGACTCATAGCATACCCCTTCCTGCATGAGGACTCCACCAAGTCATTCCTTGCAAGCATCTGTACAAACCATGAACTCCTTCTCAAGATCTATAGTCTTCAAAACTGGAACATTTGCAAGAAAATTCTTCAATTGCTCAAAACTAGTTGCACACTCCTCAGTCCATTCAAACTTCTTCCTTTTCCTCTACAATTATGTAATAGGATGGCCAATACTGGAGAATTTCTTGATGAACCACCTGCAATAACATGCTAGTCCCATGAATGATCTGACCTCATCCACATTCCTAGGAGTTGGCCACTCCATGATAGTTATAAGCTTTTCTTTGTCCATTATTATCCCCTCCTTGGAAACAACATGTCCCAAGTAGTGAATATGACACTGAACAGAACTACACTTGTTGAGCTTGGCATACATCTAATGCTCTCTAAACAATCTCAATGTTGTTTCCAGGTGCTCTAAATGCTCCTCTTGATTCTTGGAGTATATCAATATATCATCAATAAACACTATCACAAACTTGTCCAGGTAAGGATATAATACATTGTTCATCAAACACATGAAGGTGGTTGGAGCATTAGTAAGACCCAATGGAACCACCAGAAACTCATAATGTCCATACCTCGTATAGAATGCAATCTTGTAAATATCTTATTCTTTGATGCGCACCTGATGATATCCTGATCTCAAATCAATATTTGATAACATTGTTGGTCCCTTCAGTTGATCAAACAAATCATCAATGTGTAGCAATGGATATATGTTCTTTATAGTCACATTATTCAACTATCAGTAATAAATGCACAATTTGTGAATATCATCCTTCTTCAAAAAAAAAAACTGGTGCACACCAAGGCAATACACTTGGCCTAATGTATCCCTTATCAACATCGCCTTAAGCTGAAACATCAATTCCACCAACTCTGGAGTGCTCATCCTGTAAGGTTCTTTAGATGTTGGTGTTGCTCCCAACATCAACTCAATAGAAAATTCCACCTCTCTATGATGAAGAAACTCTAGAATCTCTTTAGGAAACACATTCTAAAACTGATGCAAAACATGATACCTCTTTAGGAATTCATCATCCTCAACATCCTTCCCTTTGTCACTAGAAATAATACACATTCCTTCCTCAATTGTGCTTTATCTGCATAGTTGTAATGATTCTCATTAATGTAGGCTTCTTCTTTCCCTACAAAATTCTCCTTTCCCCATCAACATTCAGGCACTCAATAGATTTTTCATAGCATACCACTTTAGTCATTTTAATGAATAACTAATCCATTTCCAAAATCATACTATGTGAACCCAGAGGAAGCACATTTAGATGTGGTGATGTAGGGATACCATTCAGCTCAAATGCACAATATCTCACCCAATGATGAACTCTTCTCTTGGTCCCTGTATCCAACTATACCAACCAATATTCTTCATGCACTTCTTTATTCAAACAACACTTATCCACTGGGTTTGGATTGATACAAATATAATTATATCTAGGATCAATCAAAGTGGAAACAACTTGATCATGGAGCTTACCTTCCATCTCAATAAGGGATGTTTGATTATTTACCTGCTTGTTATCCACCACTTAATAAATTTGAGCAATAATTTAACCAACATTTCCAACTATTTTTGCCTCCTGAGAACTATAAATCAGAGGCTTGCCACCCTGATGTGATGGAAAATATATCCTACGATGCTCTCCACCACAAGTCCAATACCACAAAGGATTTTTGTCATCGCCCTTATTCTTATCCTCAAGATGAGTCTCATGTCCTTTCTCGGTTGAATTAAACTTTTTATGGGGTCCTTATCATGGGCATCATGAGGTATTCTCCACATTTGAGGCCATTTCCCTTTTGTCTTCTTATTACCTTTCCAATCCTGCTTAGGCTCAGAGTTGTGCTTAGACTACTCATAACAATGCTTCAGCTTCCCGATGAATTACTCCAATGACCAAGGCTCATCATACTCAATTTGATCCTTAAATTCTAATGGCAATCCACTAATGAACCTTTGGACCTTTGTCTTTTCACCCTTTAGGTAAGGCACATACCTCAACAACTCCAGAAGCTTGGTCGTATACTCTTCATCTATCATGGAACCCATATTCAACTCATAGAACTCCTTGGCCTTTCCCATCATAATATATCTTAGAAAAGTACTTCTTCCTAAAGAGTCTTTTAAAATCATGCCAACTCAGCTCCTATTCCCCGATTCCTCTGATCCACTTAGCATCTTCCCACCAGATATTTTCTTTTCCTTCAAGACTAAATATTGCTACATTGACCTTCATGATCTTTGAATAATCATGTAACCTGAAGAACTTCTTCATCCCAATCAACCATGCTTCTACATCTTTTTATTTCTTCCCTATCAAAATTAGGAGACCTTGATTTCCTAAACTCATCTTGCAAGTACCCCCTCCCACTCCTCCTGTAAGGATGATGGTGATAATGATGATGATGTCTCTCAGAACCGAAGTTGGAATAAAATCCATGAGTGATAGCTTTTCTGTCAGGTGTATCCAAAGATCTACCACCTCTAATTGTATCATCTTTTTCCATCATGTTTTTCCTCTTATAATTGATACCATATGCCCCATTAGTCTTCTCCTCCTATCTATCTCCATTATTGTCCCCAAGTTGTCCCTGCTTCTGCAAATCTGAAAGGCTCTGAAGAATGACTGCATTAACCACTACTTGTTTTTCTTGAGCTCTGGCAAGGCTTTCCTATGCCTCAATCAACTTGTCATTATATGCCTTGAAATTTTTTATCTCTACCCTCACACTCCTCAGTGTATCTGCTCGATCAGGAGAATACTCTTCTCCTTATTGTTCAACTGACCTTTCCCAATCCACTCATTTCACATCAGGTCTATAACAGGAGATGTGATTTGTAGTCCACCATTATGCTCTTCATCTTTGGTCTTCTATTTCCTGCAAACATACCATGTAAGATAAAGCAAATATAAGACACAATCATATCATACCTTGGTGTATCATAGGGGAGGCTATTGCATCTGCATTGGGAAATCCATATTAGCATGATACAACATCTCAAGAATATCAATTCTTACATAAATATCATAACCACAACCACAACAATGAATGCATAAAAGACACATTCACAACTAACATGCATGCATAACAATCACATTTAGCCCATCTAGTTCAAGTGTTTAAACTTGGAAGCTTTGATACCACCCTGTAACGCCTCCTCCCACATTTACCCACTTTTACAAGCTCTCCAGGGTAAACATGAGCTAAGTTTCACTATGATATCACCTGAATTCTAAGTTCCAATTATGAAAGTGGGACCTACAAACTGAAACACATACTGACATCCCTCAGAGACTAAAAACCACTCAAGAGCCTACCAACCACCCCAGGTGATCAATCCCTAAGTTGAAACTATTTTTCACTAGGTTTATTCCCCAACCACACCCATAGCACTTCATCCATGTGGTTGGTAGGCTATAACCACACCCACAAGCCTATCTTCATGTGGTTATAACCCAAAATCCCATGTTTTTTGCATGTGGTCATGAGATCTATGCCACTTTTCAAGGTAGCCTCCATACCACTACCCAAAATTTCCTATAACTTTTCAAATTCATGACAATGATGATATCAATGCTGAACAATCAAAGTTTGATCAAGATCTTGACCAATAAATTCCTAATGCAAGATAAACATTTCGTCAGACATATGATAAACATAGAAGCTACTCGTCATGAATGCATATATAATTATGAAATTCTGAACTACATTAGAAAATTGTCAAGAAGGTCCAATGCCATCTCTAGGTAGCTGCAACAACACTTTTTAGCCCATGAATATGTCAATCATTCAATCACTTGTCAAATCATGAAAAAGAGCCATAATTGGAGCACATCATAGAAAAATGCATATAACCAACATATAACTAGAATAGAAACCATGGAAAATTAGCCATAATATCACATAATAAACAATACATGTTCTCATAAATCACAATAGGTAAAATAACTTATATTAACATATCCAAAAGCCAACCAAGTCACGGACTTCCATGTACCACCCGACCATAGATTGGGCTAAACCAAATATCTCTTTCAGCCAATCACTCCCATGCCATATTCCAAGCATGAATGTGGGATCATATGGGTTAAACCAAAATTAAACCAACCAGGGATTCCAGAGGCAAAACCACCTAAACCCTCAACCACAAAGATTTCACCTAACAAATCCATAAATAACTAACACCAAAACAAGCTTGGATACCTCCAAATTTCTTCACCACATCCAAAGGAATTTTCCTCTCTCCACCCATCCGTCAGGAGTTCTAGTAGAAATCCCATCTCCACCCTTGATCCTTGAGAATTTCTTGAGGCCACCTCACAAGGATCCAAATTCTACAGTCTATCCAAAGCTTAAACCAATAGAAGGCACCCACAACAACATGTAAATGGCGAGGCAAGGCTGAAACCATTGTCAATCCAAGCAAATATCCTACCAATGAAAACAAAATAACCAAAGAACCACACATAAGTACAATGCATCGAAAAACCAACAAGGAAAACACACATGAAACCTACTACTTGCAAAGTATCCTTGTTGTAGCCACTGATCCAACCCTCTTTTCTGTTGTCCTCCAATTCCTTGTTCTTTTTTTGCTTTATCCAAGTCCAAGTGAATGCTAGAATGCTCTAGGAATGCTTTAAGTGTGCAAGAGTATGAGAGAATGAACAAGAGATTAACTTAAAACTGCTAAAATCTAGCAATTGATTCTCTTATGCATTTTTATCATTTATGTTTCATCTTTCTTCAGTTTCCTTCATTTTTCCTCTAATTTCCCTTGCATTAAAATTTGTGTCTCTTCACCTTACTTTTCTCCTATTTTCCTTTGTTTTCATAATTAAGTGCCAATTATTGCCTCTTTTCCTTTGCCAATGTCTCTACCAATTTCCATAAACATTAATAAACCACAAGTGATGCCCACTATATTGTTTTCCCAACATTCAGCTTGGAATATGTGTCCCATGACCTTGATCTCATTTTATTACATGGAAAATCAACCAGGGGTTGTTACAAACCCCTCCCCCTTGGGGGCACACTGTCCTCGATGTTCGATGATGCTTATGACCAGCAAAACATATTGACTATGGATCTTTATAACATAACTTTATTTAGTATTTACAATAAACAACTCCTGCAAACCATGAAAAACATACCACTTATTGGAGCTTTATATTACAACTCAATTGAAATGTTATGTGTTTAGGAATTGTTGTTAATTAAAGAAGTGGACTAATGGATATCAAACACTACTGACTTGCCAAATCAAATTTTATATGTTTAGACACTAGTGAATTGGATAGTTGTACATGCCACAATCAAACAACATACAAACCTCCTTGACATTGAAATGATGCAATATCTATAAAGTCGCATGCCACCTTAAGTTTATGCCACCAAGTATCAAGATAGTGGTTTGTCACTTCAAAAGAACTCATCTATAGTATTTGCATGGTTTTATTAATTCAAGCTAGTATTATGGTTCTTGTTGCATGAATTGGAAATTTCATAGGAATGAAAGCTTCACTAACATTATGAATTGGTGGAAAATATATTGCCTACATTAACTTAATTGTCACCTAATTAGTCTTGTTTTTCTTCTATCCATAAAGTCTTCAGTTAATAAATGATTTCCATACATTATGTTGCTTACGAAATCTTATTTTGCATTGGTTTACAAACCATTCGTTTTAGTATCTATTATACATTTTGTAATGCATGGGAATTATGACATTGTCGTATTAGAACTCCGTTCTCTTGGAGGATTTACATTGTTTTAGGGCATTGTTTGTATGGTATGGTTATGTTATCCACTTAATTTGTTAAAGGTTATTGTGGTGTCATTTGTTGTACCATTGTTCCTATCGTTTTTCTTGCATAAGTTCTTATGTATGCCCTCGCTAATTATTACATAGTTGTTGGGTTCCATATATAATATATATATATATATATAGTATATAGTATAGAGAAGAGAAGAGAGAGAGAGAGAGAGGAGAGAGAGAGAGAGAGAGAGAGGAGAGAGAGAGAGAGGAAATTAGAAAGGAAGCTTTCTATGGAATAGTTACTACATAATACTACTTGTTGGCAACAAATAGAATTTCATTGGAACACATGGAAATGGTAGTACACAATTTTCAATATTTAAATGGTTTCTAATTGTTCATTTCTCATAGTCCAACAATGCACGTTGCCCCATTTCATAACGTATTATTGCAGCATGTGGAATTTTTAAACTCAACATCGGCTAACATATGTGATTTCATTGTTAACTTGTCACCTGCTCGTATTCCAACACTATGTTGTCTCATCGCACAAGCATAACATATTGTTGCAACATACAGTCATATTAAGTGTTGAACTCATCATAGACTAATGTATCTGTTATCATTATTAACTCTCATAAGGTATGATGTATAGTTAAAACAACATGTTTTCATGTAATTCATCACACATACATGATGTAGGGTTACATATAAATATCCGCAAACACTACAATGGTGAAGTAGTCTTCTTTATGAGAAGCAACAAAGTGTCCTTATTTTATATAAAATTTTCTACTGTTGTTTGAAATGCCTCACACAAACTTCCCTTTCTATCCCCAAAATATTTTCTAATCATCTACTTGTAGAAGAAATGATCTTGTACTCATAATATTAGCATGTGGACTAAGCATGCTAACATCGTATAGGTCATGAGAATGAATTATCACCCATGTAATTGAGAATCCTAAATGGTTTGCCAACATATCCAACTATGATAACCTCATGAGTAATATTTTAATTGAGGAAAAAGAACAACTCACTATCATAGGTACAAAGACTTATTCATGCCATAGTCACATCATGATTAATGTTGCTAGGTTAAGGAAAAACCAACAGTTTAAGTACATTAATTCCTATTGAAAGTGATGATCAGTCTAATCACAAATTGTTGATGTGTTACAAACTACAAAATTTTGTTACAAGCTGCCTTATAAGACAGACTAAATCCACTACAATGAAGCATATCATGACATGTGATCATGCATGAGATTGTTGTCCAAAATTCTAAACTACTGATAAAAAAGAAAAATCAGTGCAATAGTTTCCCTAGAAATCAACTACTATGCCTTGGGGTAGATTTCATACCTCACCATTGTAATTTTTCTTATCAGGTGCAATGATACCATTAATTCCTATAAAACGATTGGGTCTAGCTACATAATGTATCAAGAGAATTTGTAGTTGAGTGGGTTAAGGTCTATGGCATCCTTATTTCAGTAGTGTAGGGATTTATAATTCCATAAGAAGGATCAGATACTTCATGCATGAACTAGCAAAATTGACCCATTTCTCCAAAGCTAACAACTACAATAAGAACAACATGCCATACATAGGCTCAACTAGTAGCGTATTAGTTACTACAATATAAAATATCCTAGACAAATTAATAATAAATTGAATTATAGTCATTAATCCCTAAATAATTAAATCCAAGATATACCAGACTCACAACTAGAATCATTTCTCAATTTTAATATGGATTGTATACATTCCAACTTGAAATTAAGGTTTGAAATATTATCAAGCTTAGACCTGCAATGAAGTCCATAAACATAATGTTTCAGCTAACAAAAAATAGCCAGAGGGAAATTTAAAGGAGTTTATTCCAGCACCTAAATAGTGTTAATATAACCCATTGAGTCCACCATTTAAACCCTTATAGTATGTCCAAATGAGTGGTGTTTCTAGACCCAAAATTTCATCATATAATTGTACCTTGAACCCTCAACAGTGGGGTATTAAAAATTAGAGTGAGAATGTCCATATTCAAGTTCTTTAAGGAATGTTGTTACAGGTAGAGCACCCCAAGTACAAAAGAAAACTGACTTTAAAGGGAGGACTATGCCTTTCAATTCACATAGACTTAGAAAAAAAAAAAATTGGGGGTGTGTTATAAGTGTTATTAGAGCGCCAAGTTTCAACACTAGGACTCAGGCTGAAACTAATTAACCTTGGATTAAAATTATCATGTATGTATATGTGTGCTAGTTGGTATTAACAACTATAAGTCTAAATGAGATTTGTATGACATACCTTTATCCGATGTAATTGGTAGTTTCATGCCTCGATGTCAAAACATCATAGGCACCAACGGGACGAGGGAATGAACAACAAGATGGTTGAGTACAACTCCAACATATCTCAACAAGGGCCAGAAGAAATATTATTCAGATAGGAGAGGTCAGCTAAGCAACAAGGAGGAGACTCTCTCAACTGGGTAGACACCTTGAGAAGTCTCAATTTTGAGCTAAGGAGTTACAAAGCTGACAATGAAAGACTGGTCAAGGCACAAGAAAGGTAAGAAAAATTCAATGCTACTATCTTAAAAAGCCTTTCAGAACTATAGAGGAAAGTACAATATGGACCGGGAGTCAATCCTATAAATAGAAAAAGACACAAGGAAGCGGAGAAAGAGAAATATGTAGTACATGGAAGCCAATCTAGGAAGAAACATATATTGGAAAGTGATGATACAATAAGAGGAGGTACTCTAGTAAGTACCCTCGAGAGGGGATCTAGTACACATAGACTTCATTTTGATTCCCCTCCCAAGAGGCATTATCATCATTCGAATGTGAAGTAGGCATATTATTGACAGAGGAATTCAAAAAGGAAAAACCCACTACCGTTGACATAGAAATGAGGAAATCCGAAGATGCGTAAGCCTTTTTGCTGGGAATGAGGAAGTTCTTCAAAATTCACAATTATATTGAGAACATGAAGGCAAGGGTGGTCACGTTCATCTTAAAGGGAAAAGTTGATATATGGTGGGAAGATGTGAAAGATGTGAAAAATATAAAGCAAGAAGATACGAATTGGTGTGAATTCAAGGAGCTGTGTTGAAAAAGTACTTATAAGAGAGATATCTTGATAGAAATACAAAGTGATTTTATGAGCTCAAGATGTGACAAAATTCGGATGATGAATATGTCATGAAATTTATAGAGCTACTAAGATATGTACCATACCTTAAGGATGAGAAAGAAAAATTCCAAAGGTTTATCAGTGGGTTACCCTGGTCTTTCAAGGATTGCATAGAATTTGATGAGCCTCAAACATTAGAAGATGCCATTAGAAAATTGAAGCATTGTTATGAGAAATAGATATGTTGGCCACAATTTAAGCATGGCTGGAAGTTAGAAAGTAACAAGAAGAATAATGAAACAGGGCATAAGAAAGGAAGGAAAATGCAAACCACAGGTAAAAAAGAAGGTGCAACCTCAGCCAGTACATGTCGATGTCAACCAAAGTTTAAATTGACTGAAAAAAGGGCATGTGCATCAACCTATAGGATGACATAATAGAATAGACGATAATAAACCATTGCAATGTTGGATATGTGGAGGAAATCACCATAAGATAGATTTCCCACAACAAAAGGACTCAAGGCCACAAATATACAGCATACAAGGAGCTCACACAAAGGGGGATGTATCCTTGAGTATACCCATGATATATTTCATTGTGGATATAGACAGGTTGACCATCAACCCTCCATCATTGAAATGGAAGGTAAAATTTGTAAATTGTATATATTCTAATTGGCCTTAGATCTAATTACAGTTATATTATCCCTGAGCTTGTAGATCACTGCTAGCTAGCCAAACAAACCCATGTAGAAGCATGGTTGGTTCAAATAGCCACAAGGACAAAAAGAGGAGCAATCCAATGGGTAAAATATTGTGCATTTGAACTCAATGGAATGAAAACCATAACAAAACTTAATATACTTCCCTTGGGTGCATATAATATGCTACTCAATATGGATTGGTTGTACACCCATCGAGCAAAGGTAGACTATTACGATAAGGCTATTGAATGCCTAGATGAGGTTGGGAAAATAAGAACATTACAAGGAAAAATAAAACCTACCTCAGTGAGAATGATCAAATCTATGCAAGTTAAGTGTAGCCACAGAAAAGGGTGTACCCTATTTTCTGTACACATTTCTAGTAATGCAGAAGTTAACAACAATGTAGGAAAAGAAGACATTGAGTTCCTAGATATATATCATGTTCTGTAGAAATATTAGGATGTATTTCCTCCAGACATCCCTAGTTTTCCCCTTCATAGGGAGGTATATTTTTCTATCAAGTTGATGTTAGGAGTAGCACTGACATCTAAGGCACCCTATAGGATGAGTACTTCTAAGTTGGTAGAACTGAATACAATTAAAGGAAATTCTTGATAAGGGATACATAAGACCAAGTGTGTCTCCATGGGGAGAACCAATATTATTTGTAAATAAAAAAAATGGCATGCTCAGATTATGCTATGATTACAAGTAATTGAAAAAGGTGACTATCAAAAATAGATACCCTTGTTGCGGAGTGATGATTTATTCGATCAGTTGAGAGGAGAAACAATATTCTCTAACATTGATCTGAAATTATGATATCATCAAACGCATATAAAAGAGGAATATATCCATAAGACAACCTTTCAAACAAGGTACTCGCATTACGAAATTGTGGTAGTTCCATTTGGTCTTACAAATGCCCTTGTCACTTTCATGTTTCTAATGAACAATGTGTTGCATCCTTATTTGGATAAAGTTGTGGTTGCCTTTGTTGATGACATATTGGTGTATTTAAGAACCAAGAAGGATCATGAAGAAAAAATCATGGGAAGTACTAAAACTACTGAGGGAACATAAGATTTATGCAAAGTTGAGCAACTATGATTTCTTGCAATCCCATATCCATTATTTGGGACACATAGTCTCCAAGGATGGGATAGCAGTAGATCTAGAAAAGATCAAAGCCATTATGGAGTGTCCAACACAAAATAATGTAACAAAGGTAAGATAATTCATTGGATTGGTTGATTAATATAGGCGGTTTATTAAAAAAAATTACTATTGGCCTAATCTAAAGAATGAGGTAGTAGATTTTGTCATGAAATATATGGAATGCTAGGAGGCAAAGGTTGAATGCAAACACCAACATGATTATTACAACCTATTCCCATTCCAAAATGGAAATGGGAAGTGATATACATGTATTTTGTTATAATATTTCCAAGGACATCTAGGAAACACGACACAGTCATGGTGGTAATTGACAAATTGAGCAAGGTGGTGCATTTTGTAGCAGTCAAAACCACCAATACAGCGAGTGAAATAACCCAAATCTTCATCCAAATTGTGAGATTACATGGGGTTCCAAATAAAATCATCTCTAATAGAGATTCTAAGTTCACCTCAAGGTTTTGGAAGGAACTATTTGCAGGCCTAGGAATAGAACCGGCGTTCAACACAACTTATCATCCATAAATCGATGGATAAACAGAAAGAAAAAATAGGATCCTTAAGGATATGTTGAGAATGTATGTGATGTATCAACCAAAGAGATGGAAAGAGTACCCCAACTTGCAAATTTCACATACAATAATGGGTACTAGGAATCTCTGAAGATGATCCCCTTCGAGGCACTATATGGGAGGTGTTGTAACACTCCTATTAGTTGAAGCGACCTATTAAACATGGTCTTAATTGGACCTGAAATGTTAAGGAAAATGGGACAAGAAATGCAGGCCATTAAGAACAATTTGAAGGTGGCACGGGACCAAAAAAATAGTTATGCATATCAACATAGAGTGCATAAGGAGTTCCAAGTTGGGGAACATGCATATTTTCACATTAGACCCAAGAAGAGGTCCCTAAAGATTGGGTCATGTGCTAAGTTGGATAATTTAGAGTTATGAAGGAATGAAATGAAATACATATATAAATAGAAACACGGAACTATAATGAAAACATAACTTCAATTCATTAATAATAAGGTGCTTAAAATTGTTTACATGCAAATTGGAAATAAACTAGCTTGGGCAATGGTAGCTTATCTCTTAGAAGAGATGTGGCACCTGAAAGCCTTCTAAACTGTGTTACAATGAGGCTTAGAGGCATTTTTATTATTGAGAATAATGGAAAACCATAAACATCTAAAAACCTAATCCTAGGAGATGTAGCACCAAAAGTTTGCGGGCCCCATTGGGGTTAGTTGGTACATCAGCCTCCTTGGGGTCGTAACTTTGGCATACAAATTCCGTTTGATGCATAAAACAATTCTTTAGAAAGATATATCTGAGGAAAATAAATTTTGACTACAAAATTTTCTAAACATCAAAGTGTCTACCTATTTTCCAAAAAAACATCGTTTAGGGTCTGAAAACAGCTTCAGAAGTTTAGGACCTGAAAAATTTCTAGAAATAGTAAACTATGGTACAATCAAGGAAATCGAAAGAAACAATCATGGTGGTCCAAGTGGAATAGGTGGGTGGCCACCAATATCCACCTATACCATTGGCACCATGATTTTGTGGACCTTTTTAAGTATTGGAAAGGATTGGACAATTAGGTTACAAAATTGCCTTACCTCCTTTAGTAAAAATTCATGATGTTTCCATGTGTCCTTGCGTAAGAGATATGTGCGAGATCCTAATCATGTCAATGACTAGACTATTTTATAGGTGGAAAAAGAGGGAGAATTCAAGCCAGAGCCATTATGCATCCTAGAGTAGAGGAATCTCACGCTCCAAAATTGAGCAATAAAGCAGGTTAAAATATAGTGGAAACATTTTAGGTATGAGGAAGCCTCATAGGAAATGGTTGATCAAATGTAGACAACTTACCCATCTTTTTTTGTTAGATAAAGAAAATATGAAAAACACTATAAATATTGTATAAAATTTAAGCTCCATGAACAATATGCCTAATGCATTACATTTATTGTTTTATTGTATATCATCATAGAACATCGAGGACAATGTTCCCCTCAGGGGGGAGAGGTTGTAATGACCCCAAGAATCTTGCAAAGTATGTAGATATTGTGATAATGGTATCAGACATGGTACATTCATAAATATAATGTAAATGTTTTCCTACTCACCTTGCATTTGTAGTGTCATTGTAAATACTTTCTTAGTTATCTATGTATACATTTTGAAGATAATAAATATACATGTGCTTTTTGTAGTCGCCTTGCAATAGTGTAATCAATGGATATATATATATATATATATATATATATATATATAATATATAATATAAATAAACATGATGTAAATGTGCAATGTTGTTGTTGGAAATAATGTAAATATATAAACACATGTACATGCCTTTTGTAAACCTTATATGGTTATTGTAAAATTTCGAGACTTTATATGGATATTGTGAGCCATATATATATATATATATATATATATATATATATATATATATATATGACTATTGTAAATTTCAAGAAAATATATGCATTTGGCTATTAAAGACCTTATTTGTCTATTGTGACCTTTATGCAAAACATTTCAAAAAAAAGGAGAACACATACATATACCTACGAGAGTATTGGCACATGGCTGAGGAGATTTTTTGTTTCCCACTCTGTTGGTTCTAGAACCAATCCTGGGGAGAAGATAGATAGTAGGAAAGGAAGGGGAAAGGAGGAAAAATAGTACAACATTGATTGGCCTACAAGGCTGATCATCAATGACTAGGCCAAGAGGGACAAGTGTGACATCTCTTTTGGTCCAGAGAGGTTCGCCTCTAACTAAATAGATGTAGCATTTGGGCATTATAAAAAGAGAGAAATTTGAGTCAGGAGGGTGTGGAGAATAGGTGAGAAGATAATAATGGAGATAACAAGACAAAGGGAGAAAGAAAAACAACGAAAAGGGAGGCATTCAAAGAACAAATCCAAGGGAATTTTTTGCAGGGGACTAAAATACATGAACCTCGTAATCATGGGATTATCACCACAAGGACAACAAGGTAAACATGCGTAATATCAAAGGTTGCAACAACATGTTGGACAATTGTCATTGTTTGGATGGCCATTAGCCTAGTGAAGGCATCTGCAAGTGTGTTGGCATTGATGTCAACAATCATGTTGGGAAGATGTTTTGGGTAGTTGGCATTGCCTAACTGTTGACAGGAGTGTTGGAATTGATGTCAACCAAACTAGCTTGGATGCTTGTCACAACAGATGTTGGTAGTGATGGCTCGGGAGGAATCCCATGGTTGTTCATGGCTCAAAAGGATCCATATGATAGCTGCAAGATTTAAGTATAGAATCATAATAGTAGCAGGTTTAGTGAAAATCCATCAAATTATGATTACATTGATTATGGAAGTCCATGGTAGTTGCAAGATTCTTGTAGAAAATCATCATAGTAGCAGGCTTACTGAAGAATCCATAAAATGATGACTAATGTGCTGGCCATGATGGAATCCCATGGAAACTACAGGCCTCATGTAGAGAATCATCACAGTGATAGGCTTATTGGAGAATCCATAAACTGATGATTACAGTGATGGGCTAGGAGAAATTCCATGGTAGTTGTAGGCTTCATGTAGAGGATCACCTTGGTGGTTGTGATTCTAGCTGTCTGGAGAGTCAAGGAGCAGAAGAGTGGCAGAGAGTTTGGAGCCATATTAGAGGTACCAAATGGGATCAAAGCCTACATCGAACCCTATCCATTGGAAAGTGACCTAGAAGAGCTTTCCAACGATATGCGAAAGTCCATAAATGGATTCCTGGTTCAAATGTTATGGCCGGCTAAAGTTCAGGGATTTGAAGCCTTAGGCAAGAAGGAATATTGGCATATCAGAGATCGGTGATCTAGCATATTGAAGATCAGAACCTCAGAGCATCAGCCATATCGATGATTATATATCGAAGGGCAAGCATACTAGTGCATTGGAATATTGATGATCCAGCATATCGGAGATCAAAACCATAGAGCATCAAGCATATCGACACATTGCAATGTTGTAGGTCCAATACATCAGAGCAGGCAGCATTTGATCTTGAAGGAAATCGGAACATTGGCAATCAGAGGATCAGAAGTTCAAGAAGTGCAAACCTTTAAAAAATTTTGATCTTGTTAAAAGTGTCGATAATGTTAAAAGCCATTGGTAACACCAATAAAGAATTAACAAAGGATTTCAGCACAAACCAAGGTCGGCGGGCCCTCTTTCTCTCTCCTCTAGCAGTATACCTGGTGGAATATGATTGGCTCCATTAAGGACACATGGTAGCATGTGATTGGCTCCGATTAGGATAGATGGAAGCTGACATCAGCATGACATGGCAGTACGGCAGGACACGTGGCAGGCATATTCAACCATATTGGGTGGCCTAATGGGCCATAACCAAGTGACACACGTCACCTCTAAGGAGTTGCTAAGTGGCACTAATGACGTCATATCATAAGTCAACGGTCATAGGATTGAGGATATCAAAACTTTATAACTCTTGGTTATTGAAAAAGTTCTGATAAGGGGGCGCCAATTTTGGGATGGCACCACGGTCGCAAAGACTAATAGAGCCAAGGGAGTAGAGTGAAGCTTATCACCTAAGTGTTAGGGAGCATATCAGAGGTTGGAGATTTCATAACTCCGCTTTAAATGAATTTTGGAGAAAGTTATGATATGTGAAGCTTTGATGTTGTTGGTGCTTGGTTGTGGAGACCAGAAAACCATGGGCACAGAGCAATAACACGAGGAGAAAGGCCCCCGACAAGATGCTAAAGGACTTAGCACCTATGTGATATATCAACGGTCACATGCAGTAGTCCTATGGTGGGATACGACAAGGAGCTAAGCAGAAAAACCTTGGTGGGTCACTATGACCCTATTAAACTTTACCCTCAATGTTTATCACATTATACTCACACTATATCTGCATCCACTTAGATTCTATATTCTAGGGCATTGTCCAACAGGAAATGTGTTTTTTGTAATAAGAATTAACTAGCACGCATGCTTGTGAATAACACAATTTAAGCCATGAATGTGATTTTTTCTTATCACTTATATTTCATCTATGTAAAATGGGTTATGGGCATTCATGCCCTTTGTATGCATAGTGACATTTCAGTAATATTATTGACTTGATTCTCCCTACCCTTCAGTAGAAAATAACCTTGTATCCATGAGATTTTTGTACATAGAATGGTCAAAGATATATTGCAACATGGCCTTAATTTTCAGAGGGCAAGAACTTGGAAACCATGTCTATTGGCTTAGTTACTTTCCAGCGAGTTAAGTGTGAGAACACCTGGGTTAACTTTCATGTCTCATACCATTGTACAATAAATTTGGATCCCTTGTTTTCTATCAACTAGAGCTACTTCTTAGACATCTGGGGTCCTTGGGTTGACCGATGATGGAGGTATTCATCTTTGGAGTCCCTCAATGGCTGATGGGTGGAGGCCTTTGGATACCCTAGACTAACTTTCATTTTAAGTAGACTCTAGATTCCCAACTTAGGGTGGAGTTACTAAGACAACAATCTCAAGGTGGAGGAAAATATCTCAAATCCATGAATCAAGTGAGGGTGGATATTTTCATCTCTAGAGTCCCTCATTAGATGATGAGTGGAAGAGGATTACCTTTGCAATCCCTGAATAAGTTTGCAACTTAATATCCTTAATCTAGAAGGGTGGAGGTGGGACAGACCTCTAGAATCCCTACTGTATCTAGTGATATGGTCATTAGGACAAGTTTCACAAGGTAGGGGGTGATAGCTGCATTGTTGGGAGTTTGTTAGTGGTTAGGAGGATAATTATGAACCTGATCCATATGCCCATTCTGAGTCACACATTTATAAGTGTTTTATTGATTATGATACCCAAATACATCTGAACTGTTCACACCATACTTGTATGTGCATCATTACAATATTGCAATGATGTGTGTTTAGGCATTGTTGTTAATTAAATAAGTGGAATGATGGATATCAATTGGTAGTGACTTACCAAATCAAATGTTGTATGTTTAGACATTATTGAATTGGATCGCTATACATGCCACATTCAAATAACATACATACCTCCTTGACATTGACATGATGTAAGATCTATAAAGGTCCCATTCCTCCTTAAGCCTGGGCCACCAGGTATCAAGATAGTGGTTTGACACTTCAAAATACCTCATGTATAGTATTTGTATGGTTTTATTACCTCAAGCTGGTATATGGTGTTTGTTGCATTAACTGGAAAGTTCATAGGAATGATAACTTCATTAACATTGCGAATTGATGGAAAATATATTTCCCGCATTAACCTAATTGTCACCTAATTAGTATTGTTTTTCTTTAGTCCCCAAAGCCCACAGTTACTAATTGATGTCTATACGTTACGTTCCCTGCTAATTTCTTTTTCATTGTTTACAAACCATTCATTTTATTACTTATTATATGTTCTGTAATGCCTGGGAATTATGACATTGTTGCGTTAAAACTTAGTTTTATGGGAGGATTTACATTATCTAGGGCATTGTTTGTCTGGTATGGTTCTGTTATCCACTTAATTTGTTAAAGTGATTGTGGTGCCATATGTTGTACCAATGTCCCTAGCGTTTTTCTTGCATAAGTTCTGAGGTACACATTTTCTAATTACTATACAATTGTTGGTTTCCTTGTGGGTATATATATATATATATATAGAGAGAGAGAGAGAGAGATAGATAGTGAAGGGAAGCTCGTTCTAGAATAGTTAATGCATAAATACTTGCTGCTAGCAAAGAGAATTTCATTGGAACACATGACAATGGTAGTACACAATTTTCTATATTTAAATGGTTTCTAATTGCCCCTTGCTCATAGTCCAACAATGTGTTGTCCATTACATATTGTATTATTGTAGCATATGGAATTGTTAAACTTGGCATAGGTTAACATGTGTGATGTCATTGTTAATTTGTCACCTATTCGTATTCCAACATGGCGTTGTCTCATTGCACAAGCATAACGTATTGTTGCAACATACAGTGCTAAACTCATCATAAGCTGATGCATATGTTATCATTGTTAACTCTCACAAGGTATGGTGTATAGTTACAACAACATGTTGTCATGTAATTCATCACATAGACATGATGTAGGGTTACATATAAATAGTTGCAAGAACTACATTGGTAAAATAGTCTTCTTTATGAGCAGCTACAAAGTGCCCTTGTTTTCTATAGAATTTGCTAATGTTGTTTGAAATGCCTCACACAAGCTACCCTCTCTATCCCCAAAATGTTTTCTAATCATCTACTTGTAGAAGAAATTATTTGTACTCGTAATATTTGCATGTAGACTAAGCATGCTAACATCACATAAGTCATGAGAATAAATTCTCGCTCGTGTAATTGAGAATCATAAATGGTTTGTCAGCATATCTAAACTACATTCACCTCATGAGTAATATTTTAATTGGGAAAAAATAAAAACTCAGTAGCATAGGGACATAAATGTATGCATTCCATGGTCACATCATGGGTAATAATTCTAGGTGAAGAAAAACCCAATAGTTTGAGTACTTTGATTCCTGTTGAATGTGATGATCGGTCTAATCATAATTTTTTGATGTGTTGCATACTACAAAATGTTTCTTACAAAATTCCTTATCGAACAGAGTGAATCCACCACAATGAAGGATGCCATGATGTGTGATAATTCTTGAGACTATTGTCCAAAATTATAAGTTGTTGATAGAAAGTCAAAATCAGTGCAATAGCTGCCCAAGAAATCAGCTACTATGCCTTGGGGTAGATTTCATACTTCACTCATGTAATTGTGCTTATTAAGTGCGATGATACCATTAATTCCTCTAAAAGGATTAGGTCTAGCTACACAATGTATCAAGAACATTTGTAGTCGAGTGGGTTCAAGTATATGGTATCTGTATTTCAGTAGTGTAGGGGTTTATAATTCCAGATAAAGGATCAAATAATTCATGCATGAACTAGCAAACTTGAACCATTTCTCCAAAGCCAACAGTTGCAACAAGAACAACCCGCCATAATATAAAATAGCATGGAAAAATTAATAATAAATGAATTATAGTTGTTGAGACCTAAATATTAAATCCAAGAGATACTAGACTCACAACTAGAATCACTACTCAATTTTACTATGGATTGTATATATTCCAGCTTGAAATGAAGGTTTGAAATCTTACCAGACTTAAATCTGCAAGGCATTCCACAAACATTATGTTTCAGCTAACAAAAAATAGCCATAGAGAAATTTCCAAGATTTTATTTTAATGCCTAAATATTGTGAATATGACCCATTTTGTTCACCATTTAAACCCTTAAGGTATTTCCAAGTGAGCAATGACTGTACATCCAAAATTTCATTCTATAATCATACCTTGAACCCTCAATAGTAGGGTATTAGAAATCATAGTGATAATGGCCAATTTCAAGTTCTTTAAGAAATGGTGTTATAGGGTGGGCACACCAAGTATAAAAGAAAACAGAGTAAAAAAGGAGGGCTACACCTTTCAATCCACTTAGACTTAAAAAAAAAAAGAGAGGGGGTGTGTTACAGGTTTTCTCATAGCACGTGTGTAATAAGTCAACACGTGGATTCCTATTTACAAACCGAGTTTACAAACTATCTCGAAGGTCTCGATTAAAATATACATGTAAGTTACATACATAGGGTTTGTAATGTATATTAAGGCCCTTTGGATTGTATCATGTTTACAGTAAAGACCTCGTAACGTATAAACGTATGCGGTGGGAACAAGATCATTGCACAATGTTACTTAAAAATTTATATATAATGATGAAACAGCACTTAACCATTTACAAGGTAGGAGACTTAGAACATGAAGGTACATAAATTTATTTTTAGGAGTGAAAGTGAGTCAAAGCACAATGGTATGAAACAGTTTTAAAGATGTTAAAAAAAATAGGTGAATTTGTGAGTTTGGGTTCGAATCACATATATAATTAAGGATATATGAAGTATTAAACCAAATTTTTATGATTCATAATGTAAACATAAAGGATTTTAACAGTTTCATTGGAACATTACATGGTTAAAGTATATCATTTAATTATATGGGGTAAATATGGGGTCAAGAGTTGTGGTTAGAAACTTTTTATAGATGAAAATAATACTTGGTGAGACAATTAATATGTCTTTTGATGAATACATCATTATGTAAGAATTGGAATTAGAAGGGAATAAACCTAGACAAGAGTAGGATTTAATAACTAAAAGACAAGTATGGAGAAAATCCAAACTCTTATGACAAATAATCATTATAAATGGTTGTGAAGTTGCAATTTATGAGAAACGTCAATTGTAAAACAAAAGTTACGTAAGGTAGGAACTATGCATGCTTTAGTTTAAAAAAAAAAATTGTGTTTAGTGTGTCAATGAGGTTCATTATATAATTTGATATCAGTTTGGTAAGAATAAACTTTTTTACCCAAAAAAAGGTTGATAAAAAAAAAATTGAATTGTAAAAAGTTTACTTTAAGTTTTTCCTATCTATTGTTTTTAATTATAAAATTAAAATTGAGGGAAAAAATTATAATCGAACAATTTTTTTTTTTTTTTTATCATGGTGAATTAGTAACTTGTTGGAATAATCTGAGTGAGGCCCAAGATCAAACCTAGCTAACACCAAGAGTATATCCAACAAACCTAGATACACAAGGAATTTATGACTTATCAAGAATTGGGGGAGACCCAAAATCAAGCCTAGCTAACACCAAGAGTATATCCAATAACCCCATA
Source organism: Pinus taeda (assembly GCA_000404065.3). NCBI lineage: Eukaryota > Viridiplantae > Streptophyta > Pinopsida > Pinales > Pinaceae > Pinus > Pinus taeda. The sequence goes on from APFE030978375.1 coordinate 56,452, forward strand.
TATATCGAGAGTTGGGGGAGGCCCAAGATCAAACCGAACTAACACCAAGAGAATATCCAACAACCCTAGATATACCATGAATTATGACTTATCAAGGGCAGAGACTCCACAAAGATGGGGGAGCCTACTCCTTGAGCCTTATCACAGGGGGTCAAAGATGTTCCCTATGGTATTTGAAACCAAGTGGAGGGGATAGTATCCCATTGTTCCAACCACTTAGTCATCCCATGAAGAGACTACAATCAAACAAATTTTTAATAAAAGAGGTGGTAGGAGGAGGAGGTACTCAATGCATCATGGTCATATGACAAATAATTAAGCAGAGATATATGGTATCTACCACAAAATTTTTCTAGCAAAGAACATCATGTGAGCACACTTATGGTTATGGGATATTTTTTTCCTAATAATGCATCTATGGTCAAAAGTTCACTCCCAAAAGCTAAATTTATGGAAAACATCACAAAAAGAATCAAGAAATTTGTGTAATATATCTCATCCAAAGGATATTTCCATGTCCAAAGAGACTTCAACAGAGAAGGAGACAAGTATGCTAACCAAGTGTGTAAATTGAAGATAGGTGAATTAAAGACTAATGGGAAAATCACACTTTCTATAATTCCCTAATGTCGAATGAAGTCTATTAAAAAAGTTTTAGTTAAATTGGTTGCTACAAAAAAAAATATAAAAATGGAAAATTGGGGGGCCCAAAAAAGGCAATTGAGGAGCTTAAAGACCAAATCAAGAACCTTGCCCTTAGCTTAAGTGATTTAGCCAGGTCAAGCACTTTGACAACTATTAACTACCCAAACTTAAATGAATCTCTCTAATACGACAACAAGTTCATGGCCATGAAAGATTTCATAATCAATTAGTAACATTTTTTTTCTAATGTGGTTCACGGACACTGAGTGGCCGCTACATCCATGAGAAAATCGGGGTAGATCAACCCAAAGGTAACTACCCGTCAGCCAAACTATAAAGGTCTAACCCCAAGGGCGTCAAGGAGATTTGACCCCGTGACCTCCCAATAGGTGAGGTACTTAGCAACAAGAATTCGACCAACTAAGCTATCCCTTGGGGCTTAATCCATTAGTAGCATTATGTGTTGTAAATTTTGTGTTTTGTTGGGGCAGTTTTGTAAGGTATTCACCTA
>APFE030978375.1:58744-152830 GCA_000404065.3 Pinus taeda
GATCATATATTGTATGAATGTTTACAGAGGACGGGGTATGTGCGGGAGAACAGGAAATATTATTGTGTTTCATTGTGCATAGATTTTATTCTGTGAAGTACGAAGTATGTGTGGAAGAGAAGTTGTGTATAACTTTTGATCAATATTGTTAATTTCCATTGTGCGGAGTGGTGCATAGGGCATTGTAAAACTATTAATGTTAATCTGTGGGATTTTTGTGCATAGTGGAGTTGTTGTGAAATTGTATGTGTGGGACAATAGGGGGTTTCACGAATGCTCTGACAGTGTGCTATTTCTCTGAGCATTGGTGCTAGAATTGAATATCTGTGGAGCATGGAGTATGTGTAGGAAATTCATTGTGCGGAGCTTTTATTAGGACAGGGTGTTTTTAGGAGAATAGGGGCGCATGTGGAAATTATGTTAATTTGTTATTATTATTATGTTTCATTGTGTAGAGCTTTGGATGTGCAGAAGATGGGTTGATCGTATATCATATATCGTATGAATATTTATGGATGACGGTGTATGTGCAGGAGAGCGGGGAATACTATTATATTTCATTGTGTGTAATATCCCTAACCCAGAATATTCCTCAAACCCCAGCAAAACCTCCAACCAAATATGTGCAAATGATATAATAACCCAGAAGTGATAAAATAATAGTGGAACAACATATAATAATGTAAACCGGGAATATAAGCAGATACACAAGAAATGCAGCGAGAAATGCTAAGCCATTTTATTATACTGAGCAATAAATGAGTACAAGAGGTGATTAGACAGATAGCACTTAGACTTGCACAAGGCAAGTGAAGAAATACTCTCAAAATGATAAGAATGGCCTCTCTACGTGGATGTTGTTGTTGTGCTGCTAGAAAACAAATGATGATTTGGAGTTGCTCCCCTCCTCGGAAAAAGTTGAAACTCTGGATTTGGGCTCTACTCAAGAAACCTAGAAAGCTTTCCTAGAATGGCCTCACACTAATCTACGTCCCAACTGCTGGAAAATTGTCGTGCTATTGCTGCTGGAAATCGAATGAGTATTTGGGGCTGCTCCCCTCCTTAGAAAAAGCTGAAACTTTGGAATTAGACTCTACTCAAAAAACCCAAAAAAACCTAGAAATCTTTTCTGAAATGGCCGACCCCTGAAAATCACCCCTTGGGGTTCTGTGCAGTTCCTCAAAGACGCTGATGAAACTACTGCTGAAACGCTGATGAAACTGTTGCTGAAATGCTAATGAAACTACTACTAGAATGCCAATGGAAATACCTTTCCCAAGCAGGCACTCGAAGTCCCCCGGGGCTAAGGGTGAGATCTCCAGACGGAGACACTCAATGCACTAAATAGTGTTGCAAACTAGCTAAACAGCCAGCGTGCTCTAAGTCGAAATGACTATCACAAATGCTCATAACTAGAATGATCAAAATGAGGGGGCTCCTCTCTCCTTTATAGCATTTGCCTCTCTCAATCCCAAGGCTTACCTCCTCCTGTGTGATTCCTCTCTTGCCACGTGCTTCTTCCCTCCTGTGCAGTCCCTCCATGTGTCTGCGTGGGCTCCATTTTTGCTTCCCCCTTTGACCCCCTTAGCTCCCCTCTAAGTCATAACATTGTGCTACTAGGAAGTGACTTTTTATTCTAAAAGTGAGTTATGTCCCTCGTCCTCACTTTTTTTATTTACAAATAACTATAGAAGGCAAAAATTGAACATAATCTAATATTCCAATTAGTCATGGCTAATTAGGAATATTACAACCTGCCTCGGAAAAATGTCACTTTTCCTCAAGCATCTGAAGTGATGGATGTTGTAAGATTTGCTCACTCTCCCAAGTGGCATCCTCATCTGGAAAATTCTTCCACCTCACCAAGAATTCCCGGACCATCCTGCTCCACAGCTACCTCTCCCTGGTATCAATGATAGCCTTCGGCTGCAATACCAAATGCCCCTCATCATCCATGGTGGTAGCTCATCTGTCACTATCACCTGCTGCCCCAATGCCTTCTTCAGGCATGATACACGAAAAATGTTATGAATCTTGCTGCCTTGGGGCAGCTCCAACTCATATGCAACCTGTCCAATCCTGCGTATCACACTGTATGGCCCATAAAAGTGAGGCTTAACCTTCTCAGCCCCCTTCTGCTTTAGTGACGACTATCAGTATGGCTATAACCGTAGGTAGACCATGTCCCCTACCTCGAACTATCTCTCCACCCGACCCCTATTAGCATACAGCTTCTACTGGTTCTATGTTGTAGCCATGTTATCCTTGAAAGCTCGGAGAATACCCTGACTCTCTTGCATCCATATCTTAGCTCTAGGAGCCTTGCTATCACCAAACATCACGTCAACAAAAGATAATGGATGATACCCATATAAGGCATAGAATGGTGACATACCAATGGACACGTGATGTGAAGTATTGTAGCAGTACTCCCCCAGATGCAGCCATTTCAGCCATGCTCGCTACTGTCCACTGACATAGTTACACAAGTAGCTCTCCAGCCACTTGTCAACTATCTTCGTCTGTCTGTCCGTCTGTGGGTGATAGCTGGTACTCGGTGTCAAATCCGTCCCCACTAATTGGAAAAGCTCTTGCCAAACCCGCCCATGAAATGGTTTTCCTTGTCACTGACGATGGTCTTAGGAAGACCATGTAGCTTGAAGATCTCCCTAAAGAATAGCTCGACAACCTGTGCTACTGTATAGTGTGCGGATATGGCAAAGAAATGTGTGTACTTCGTCAGTCGATCAACGACAACAAAGATACAATCCTTGCCCTATACCATGGGCAACCCTGTGATGAAATCCATCGAAATACTCTCCCATTTCCCCTCCGAAATGGGAAGAGGTTGCAATAAATCCGCGGGATGGCTCATCTCTCCCTTGTTCCTCTGGAAAACATCTCACTCCCAAATGTGTTGGAGTACGTCCTCCTTGAGGCCCTTCCATGAGAACCTCTCTCTAATGGCCCTGTAAGTTTTGGTAAACCCCTGATGTCCTGCCAAAGGTGAATCATGTGATGCCTGGAGTATCTTCTTCTTGAGCTGAGACCCCTTAGTGAAGAAGATCTGGTCCCTGTAATAGATGATCTATCGACCACCCTATACCTATCATCTGCCACTTGCCCATCCAGAACCTCACATGCAAACTTGTCCTTGGAGTACTCTACTAAGAGTCAAGCCCTCCAATCTGTATCCAAACTCATAAGAGACAATGTGGCTGGTCTACGTGAAAGGGCACCTTCTATCACGTTGTTCTTACCCTTGACATATTCAATCTCAAAGTCATATGCTTGGATCTTACTGATCCACTTCTGTTGCGTCTCCTGTAGCAGCTTCTACTCCAAAAAGAACTTGAGGCTATTGTGATCATTCCTCACCCTGTAGTCGATGCACATCCTCAATGTACCGTCCTTCTTCTTCACCAACACCACAGAAGAAGCAAAAGGACTCGTGCTCGGTTGAATGTGCCCAAGAGCCAGCAACTCTTGGATAGCCCACTCCATCTCATCTCGATAGGCATTGGGGTGCCTATAGGGGGTGGTGATCACTGCCTGGATGCCCTGCTCAAGCTCGATAGTGTGCTCAAACCCCCGGTCAGGTGGCTTTCCTGGCGGAATCTCCCCAAACACTATGGCATACCGGTCAAGGATGGACTGTATCTCCGGATGTGTCATCTGCCCTATAGTCCCTGCCTCTGATGCACGCAGCTCTACTGCCCACTCTATGTCTCACTTTTGGAAGATTGCCTCCATCCGATGAGCCGAAACAGTCTAAGGCGGATATGTGTGTTGTCCCCATATCTTTTCATGCCTCCCTGTCTTCTCATCATCCCACTCCATCTCCAGGGTCTTCCAATCTGTCGTGACCTTCCCTAGAGTGATAAGCCACTAAACACCCAATATCATTTTGGTGTCCAGAATATCGACCACGAAAAAGTGGTCAGTCAATGTGTAGGTGCCCATCGTCACTGAAAGCTCTGGAACATAACGAGCACACGTCATGGTCTGATCTCCTGGGACCAAGACTGAAAACCCATCAAAGCTCTCTATCTGTATACCTCTCCTCTCAACCATCTGTGCATCGACGAAGTTGTGGGTGGCCCCATTGTCAACCAAAACTGATACGCACTGGCCACGTATTGTCCCTCGTATGTGTAGCATCAGATACTTGGGAACTCCTCGCAACGCTGCAAGGGCCCCTCCGGTGGGTGCAAAAGATGCACCACCTGCTGCTGGTGGTGGAGGTGGCAAAGGTCCCTGTATGGCATGGCTATCTCCTGCCTCCACATCATCCTCATCATCTTCTTCTCCACTGCTCTCGGAGAAGACCTCGAAAAAATGTGCATTGCCAGCAGCACACCTATGTCCTGGTGCCCATGGCTCCTGACAGGTGAAGCACAACCGCTTCTTCTTCAGCTCCCTCCTAGCATCGTCGTCAAGCTGTACTCGTCCTGGATTCCCCTTTCGAGGAGGAATCCTCACATCCTTCCCCTTAGACTGAAAATTCTATCTCTGGGGGTAAGGTGTCCGAGTCCTGGGTAAGACATCCTATAAGTCCCGGGTCCTACTGATAGCATCCTGGAGTGTGGCTCGTTTAGTGGATCGGACTAAACCCCGAAGTGGCTTTGCTAACCCCTAAACATACATATAGACCCTCCGTGTCGTGGATAGGTCTGGCACCATCATGGAGACCCTCAAGAAATATACAATGTAGGTCTCTGGGCTCTCGGTCTGTTTGAGCCTCGTCATCTCAATGAAATGCTGCTTTGGATCCCTCTAATCAAATATCTCCATCAGTATCCTGGTAAACTCAACATATGTCATCACTGTGGAGTGCCCCAGTGTAACCATTCCATGAAACCACCAATCCTAGGCCTCACCATCCAAATGTAGTGTTTCCACCTTGATGGCCTCTGCCTTCGACATCTGGTTAAGCTGGAAATAAATGTCTAGCTTCTCCACCCAAGATTTTTTGAAACTGTTTGATGAGCCATCAAAAGTAGGCAAGTGGAATCTGCTCGATATATGGTGGGTGTCGCCATCATGGTAATGCCGGTACCCTCTGTGATGATTGCGGGGTCTGCTATCCCGTTGGAGCTGAACAAAATCTCTGAATGAGAGGAATTCCCTAAACTCCTACCCATAGGCTTGGTACTCTGCAAAATAATTGCCCATATTCCCGAGCTCTACCTCCTACTGGGCTGTGGCCCCCATGTCTGCTCCTAAGAAGGTGGGCATGGTAGAGTGTGTAGGGGTATGTGAGGCCCCCTGCTGCGTAGTATCACGCTGCTCTGGCAAGTGATGGGATGCACCTGATCCCTCACTGATCTAAAAAACTCATGGGCTCTCTCATTGCCTGGCCTCTACTGCCATGAATATCTACCCCATCTCCTCAATCTGCCTTGACAGATCTTGCACTGATTTGAGGAGCATATCCGCAAATCTCTTCTCGTCATCATCTGCCATCAGATCCTCCTACTCTGTGTCCACCACAGGCTCCCTCTATCCTGCGTCCACCACAAGCTCCTCCTGTTCTGCGTCCACCACCAGAACACAGTCTCCCTCTCTGTAGGTATTCTCCAACCTATGCTCAGTGTCTCTGTACCTCTGACCTCTGTAATAGATATAAGGTTTTTCCCCCGATGTCATAGATTGCTAGCTCCACAAGGTTAGCCATATCTATGCTCTAATACCAATGTAATATCCCTAACCCATAATATTCCTCAAATCCCAGCAAAAACTCCAACCAAATATGTGCAATTGATATAATAACCCAAAAGTGATAAAATAACAGTGGAACAGCATATAATAATGTAAACTAGGAATATAAGCAGATACACAAGAAATGCAGTGAGAAATGCTAAGCCATTTTATTATACTGAGCAATAAATGAGTACAAGAGGTGATTAGACAGATGGCACCTGGACTTGCACAAGGCAAGTGAAGAAATACTCTAAGAATGACAAGAATGGAATCTCTGCGTGGATGCTATTGCTGCTGCTAGAAAACAAATTATGATTTGGGGCTGCTCCCCTCCTTGGAAAAAGCTGAAACTCTAGATTCAGGCTCTACTCAAGAAACCCAGAAAAACCCAGAAAGCTTTTCTAAATGGTCGACCCCCAAAAATCACCCCCTTGGGGTTCTGCGTAGTTCCTCAAAGACGTTGATGAAACTGCTACTGAAATGCTGATGAAACTGCTGCTGAAATGCTAATGAAACTACTGTTAGAATGCCAATGGAAATACTTTGCCCAAGCAGGCACTCAAAATCCCCCGGGGCTAAGGTTGAGATCTCCGAACGGAGACACTCAATGCACTAAACAGTGTTGCATACTAGCTAAACAGCCAATGTGCTCTAAATCAAAATGACTATCACAAATGCTCATAACCAGAATGATCAAAATGAGGGGGCTCCTCTCTCTTTTATAGCATTTGTCTCTCTCAATCCCAAGGCTTACCTCCTCCTGTGTGATTCCTCTCTTGCCACGTGCTTCTTCCCTCCTGTGCAGTCCCTCCATGTGTCTGCGTGGGCTCCATTTCTGCTTCCCCCTTTGGCCCCCTTGGCTCCCCTCTAAGTCACAATGTTGTGCTACTAGGAAGTGACTTTTTATTCTAAAAGTGAGTTATGTCCCCCGTCCTCACTTTTTTTATTTACAAATAACTATAGAAGGCAAAAATTGAATAAAATCTAATATTCCAATTAGCCATGGCTAATTAGGAATATTACATTGTGCGGAGATTTTACTGTGCGGAGTACAAAGTATGTAGAAGGAGAACATAATAATTAAAATTGTTAATTTTCATTACGCATGGTTTTTACTATGGGTTTGTGTGGGAGAACAAGTGATGCATATGGAAATTATTTTTAAAATATTAATGTTAATATGTTAGATTTCATGCAGAATGGATTTGTTGTGAAATGTGGCACATATGTATTTGTGTTATATTGAAAGCATGTGTGTTTTCTATTGGCAATAAAAAAATGGAAAACGAGTTGTGTATGAAAACAGGGGGTTTCGCAGGTGCTTTGACTATGTTATTTCTCTGAATGGGTTATGTGCAGGACATTTCATAGTGCGGAACTTTTCCCGTGATGAGCTTTTATCTTGGAAAATTTATTCGAGAGGAAAGGGAAATTAATGTTAAACTGTTGTTAGTATTGTTTTCATTTCATGAAGCTTTGAATGTGTAGAAGATGGGATATGCGTGTCAATTTATAACAATACAAATAGATGTCATGCATGGAAATTAGTTGTTATTTTCGAATCTAGTCAGTTCTTTGTTATAATGTTTCAAAATTCGAAGAAGGATTAACATGAATTTATTTTAAATTTATTTTCTTTATTAACAGTAAACAAAAAAACTAACATCTATGTAAATTACTACAAATCCTTGATATCAAAATTAAAGAAGCATTGAGTTCTTGCTCTGAAATTCCATACTCGTGCTCCATAGCATAAGTAGTTGTGCAGAGGTTGTTATGCATGAAAGGATGTTATGCAAAAGTTTTGTGAAAAGTTTACAAAGATAATATATATACAAATCCCTTTTCTAATTCTTATTTAGGGACGTATTTCACAAAATATAATGTGCGAGAGATTTCATAGTACAGAGATTTTACTATGCTAAGATTTTACCTTGGAAACTTTATTTGGGAGGAAAGAGAAAATTTGTAGAAATTAATGTGTATATTCAAAACTACTCATGAAATTTACTAAATCACAAGACTTGAAGCTACTCTATTGATCTGTGAAAGTTAATTCACCATCTAAAACTCATGTCATAGACGTGTAAAAGAAAACATCAAACATGCACAAAGATTTATATAGGGGAAAAAAATTGCTCAAAACCCCTTACTATCCGTATTGCAATAATCATAGAATAGAGATGAAATACATATGCTTTCTCAAGCTTGAGCACACCCTGCAAGTGTATAGTCTATCCCTATGCCTAATTTCTTGACTCTGGCCAAAATTTAGCCAATTTTCAAGCCCTCCGAGATCCTATTTCCTTGTGTTGTTCCCCTAGGAAATTGGCCCCTATTATTTAGCAATTTCCCACTATGGAATTGCGCAATTCCCTTAAGTCCTTCCTCTGATTGCATGCACCACCTATACACATGGGAATATGCTACAACTGATAGTACACTGCCTTGGAATCTCCACCTCAACTGGATAACTCAAATTCTCTGCATGCAACAATTATTTTGGGTTGATTGATCAGTTAACTGGATGATCACTAAGTGTGGTTGAAGTTCCACTTCCACAACATGACCTCCACTAGTTCTTCTGATAGTTATAACTAGTTAAACTGACAATAACTCAAATTAACTGAAATACACTGCTAAAACCTCATGGCTGTGGTGTAATGGTAAAACATAGGCATAGAGGTGATAGGTCGTGGGTTCAAACCACGAATGACCAAACCAAATTTTAGCCCCAAGAGTTACCTCAATCAGTCAAATCAAGTGCCTCGCCAATGGGAGGTCACAGGGTTAATTCCCGAAAGCTCTTGGGGTCAGGTCAGTAAATAGGCCGAGGGTTGTTGATGCCCTTCGGGTGGCGTCCACTCAGTGTTGAACAACCCTGGATGTAGCGGCTACCCACTGACCCGGGTATCCGTGAACCAGAAGTGAAAAAAAAAAAACTGAAATACACTGCTACAAATTAGAAATCAAACATATTGAACTGAACTCAAGCTTCCCTAACTTGAATTAACTAATTTAACCGAGTGACAAGTTCCATGTCACCTCAATTAACTACCTCCAAAATTTCTGTTGAAATATAAATTCGAATGTTCTCTAGTTTGACTAAGGCAAAGTCAAACTGAAATTTTCTTGCTGCATTTTCAACACTCCCTCTCAGCAAGAAAGGTATTATCAACCACCCCTATCTTACACATGTTGAACTCGAACTTCCTTATTTACAAGGCCTTTGTCAAAATATCAGGATCTTGTTCCTCTGTCGAAATGTACTACAACAACATAATCCACCTCTACACACAATCTCGTAGATGGTGATACTGGATATCAATATGCGTGGATCAAACATGAAAAATAGGATTTTCAGAAAGTTTGATGCAACTTTGTTTATCAAAATAAATCATAGTTGGATCCATCATCTATCGAAACAAGCCAACACGTATCTTTCTCATGCATATCACCTCACATGTTGCTTGACTTGAAGCCATGTATTTTTCTTCTGTTGAGCTGAGTGCCACAAATATTTTCTTCCTACTGTACCAAGAAACTGCTTCAGACCCAACACTGAAAATTACACTTGATGTACTCTTCCGGTCTGATGGACTTCCCGTCCAATCTGCATATGTGAAGCCACACAGCTTCACTCCCACTGTCCTTCTATACCAAAGTCCAAACTGGGTAGGGCCTTTGACGTACCGTAGAACGTGCTTAGCTTCCCTCCAAAATAGTTTGGTTGGCCTAACCATAGCTTGGCTCAACTGGTTCACTACAAAGCACACGTCTATTCATGTGTTCACAAGATACATGAGTGAACCCACCATCTATAGGTAAATAGTTGCATCCACTTCCTCAACTAAAGTGGCATCCTCTTTCCTCCAATTCATTGCTAGAGGAGTCTCCATGGGTTTTCACTTGTCATTATAAAACCTTTGAAGTATCTCATTAGCATAATTTCCCTGAGAGGCAAATAGTTCCTCATCACCTTGCCATACTCCCAATCTGAGGAAGTGGCGCATGAGACCCATGCCCTTCATCTCAAACTCTCTTGCAAGGTCCTCCTTGCAAGATTTGATTAGTTTCTCATCACCAGTCAAGATCAAGTCATCAACATATAAACAAATATCAACAATTTACCTTTTACCAAAATATGATAGAGATTTGCATCCACTTCACTTTTGGTGAAGACCAAATCAGTGAGATAACTATTGATCATGGTGTACCAAGCATGAGGTGCTTGCTTGAGACCATATAACGCTCACTTGAGTTTGCACACGTGAGGCTCTCGATCAGAAGTCTCGAAGCCTTCTAGTTGCTCGATATACACCTCCTCCTCAATAACTCAATTGAGGAATGTTTTTTTCACATCCATTTGATGGATCTTCCACCTCATCTGTGTAGCCAAAGCAAGGATTGATCTAATGGATGAGTACCTTGCTATAAGAGAAATTGTATCCTCATAGTCAATCCCCTCAACCTAAGAGTACCCCTTGGCCACAAATCTAGCCCTGTACTTTTCTATGCTTCTTTTTGTTGTATGCTTCACCTTGAAGATCCATCTTGAACCCACAACTGATTTGTCTGTTGGTCTTGGTACCACTTCCCAAACATTGTTGTTCACAATGGATTCATACTCCTTCACCATTGTATCAACCCATATTGGTTTCTCTTATGCTTCCTTGAAATAGGATGGCTCAGTATCTACCAGCTCAGTCATTAGAGCCATGTAGCTAGTGTACTAATCTAGTGACCTTCTCTACATGCATTGATTTAAAGGAGCGCCAACATTCTCCCTCACATCATGTACAAGTCTCTCAGCTTCCCTGGTTCTCTTCCAACCTTCTCTGGATGGTTCTGCTTGAGTGGCTGTCTCCACTCTCTGCACCACAACATCATGAGGATCCTCCTTTGGAGCTAAAATCTCCTCCTCTAGTGGGATTTGGAGTGCCCTCTCAAGATAGCACTACATGACTTTGTCTTCATCAAATTTTACATCCTTTCGCAAATTTGTCATTATGAGGGATGGAAAATATGCACGGTATTTGGGGGGAGTTTCTGTGTAACCCAAAAATACCCCCAACTTTGTTTCTGGCTGTAGTCTCTTCCTTGATTATTTGGAGACATGGCAATAGACAAAGGCTCCAAAAATCATGATAAGTGTGACACATCCAACTTCCTCCCCGAGAAAGCCTCCTCCAGTGTGATCATGCCAAGAATACGATGAGGACTCATGTACTAACGATAGACCATTGTGTTGCATGCTTCAACCCACAAGTGTAGGGGTATGCTTTGGTCATGCAACATCACCCGTGTTGCTCCCTCATTGCTACAATTATTCCTCTCAGCCACCCTATGATATTGTGGGTTGTGGGGTGTTGTCAACTCTTGTTGAATGCCTTCTTTTGCATATAATTTTTTAAACTCATTTGACATGTACTCACCTCCATTATTGCTCCTAAGAGCCTTCACCTTCTTGCTAGTTTCTTTCTCGGCCAGTGGTTTCAACTCTAAGAACTTGAATAAAGTATCATCCTTATTCTGCATGAAGAAGATCCAACACTTCTGCAAGAAGTCTTCAATAAATATGAAAAAATACTTGTGCCTGACAGTGGAGGTTGTCGAGAAAGGTCCACAAACATCATAGTGGATCCTTTCAAGGACTGCATGTTCAATGTTGTCTCAACCATGGAAAGTGGACTTTGTGTACTTCCCCAAGGTACACCCTTTGCATGTATCATTCTGCTCTAGTGCTCCTTTGGGGAGGCCTGTGGTAATCTTCTACATGATTTTCAAAGCGCCATGATGCAAATGGACAAGTATTCTATGCCAAAGTTCACCGACATCGTGGATCTTCACCTTCTTCGCCTTTGTGCTCAATGTAGCGCAATCCTCCACATCTACCTTGTAGAACTTCTTCACACAAATACCGATCTGCTTCACCTATCCTGTGGCTATGTGTCTCAGGAATGCCTTTCCTTTTCTAAATATCACATCATAACCACGGTCTTCCAAAACTACAACAGAGACAAGATTCTTCTTTAGAACCAAAACAAACATCACATCCTTAAGTGTGAGAGAGGAGCTCGACTCCCTCTGAAAGGTGATTGTACCAATCCTAGTCGCATTGTACCTTCCATCATCTCCCATCTCAATGTGCATCTGTAGATCCTTATCCTCCAAATCACTGAAAAAATCTCTATTCCACGTCATATTGAACAAGGCACCATTATCTAGGTGCCACACACTTCCCATCATGGTGCTAGCCATACATGCAATGAGAGTAAAGTCAAGCTCGAACTATGAAGCCAAATCTTCACCTGTTGCTCCTCCTGAAGTCTTCTTGCTTGTCTTCTAGTGTAGACACTTTGTGGCATAGTGAATGAATTCATGACAGTGAAAGCACTTGATTTTGGACAAGTATTTTTTCTTTCCCCCTTGACTAGATTCTTCTTTTGATTGGGATTGCTTCCCTTCCCTTTCTTTGCCTTTCCATCCAAGGCATGATTATCTTCATCCTCACCCTTAGATGAAGTCCTATCTCTGGTGCTCTGCCTTATTTCCTCTTGTACCAAATTGGACCATAGGCGTTCCTAATTTGGTAGTTTACAGAATCTTGGTAGTTGTGCCATATCTTGGAAAGGCCTAGAAGGGCTAGGCTCACCAAATCATCTCCAGATACAATAACACCAACTTGACCAAGTCCATCACGAAATTTTTTGAACATGCTCAGGTACTATGGAATGGTCTTGTTCTTTTGCATCTTGATATTTCAAAGCTTGTCCTTGAGTGCCAGCTTCCTGTGGTCACTACTATTCTGGAACATATCTGTCAATGCCTACCACATTGCATACATAGTCTCTTTCTCATGGATATTTGAGACAATATGGTCTCATAATCCCTCCAATATGATTCTCCCTGCCTTCGCTACACACTTCTTCCATTCTGCTAGATCTTGAGCATCAGATGCTGCTAATTTCGAAATATCAATATCAATGAATTACTTCAAACCATTATCTTCTAGCACTACCTACACGTGGTCCTTCCAAGAAACATAATTTGAGCTTCCCTCAAGGGCATACATGAGCCTAGTCTATAGAAATCCATGCTTCTAGCTTTGACTAATTGATCCTACAAATTTGATCCTCCTACAATAACAACTTTGAAATCTCTGGTCTATAGTGAATCCAACGCTGATACCATGTAGAAATTAATGTGTAGATTCAAAACTTCTTTGAAATTTACTAAATCACAAGACTTAAAACTAATCTATTGATCTACGGAAGTTAATTCACCATCTACAACTCATATCATAGACATGCAAAAGGAAACATCACACATGCACAAAGATTTATCTAGGGGAAAGCAATCGCTCAAAACCCCTTACTATCTATATTGAATTAATTAGAGAATAGAGATGTAATACATATGCTTGCTCAAGCTTGAGCACACCCTGCAATTGTATAGCCTATTCCTCTGCCTGACTAACTGACTCTGGCCAACACTTAGCCAATTTTCAAGCCCTCCAACTCTTATTTCCTTGTGTTGTTCCTCTGGGAAATTAGCCCCTATTATTTATGAATTTCCCACTATGGAATTGCGCAATTCCCTTAGGTCCTTCCTTTGACTGCATGCACCACTTGTACACATGGGAATATGCTACAATTGATAGTACATTGCATTGGAATCTCCATCTCAACTGGGTTACTCGAATTATCTGCATGCAACAATTATTTTGGGTTTATTGATCAATTATCTGGTTGATCACTGAGTGTAGTTGAAGTTTTACTTCCACAACTTAACCTCCACTAGTTCTTCTAACAGTTATAACTAGTTAAATTTACAATAACTCGAATTAACTGAAACAGATTGCTACAAATCAGCAATCAAAAATATTGAACTGAACTCAAGCTTTCCCAACTCGAATTAACTGATTTAACTGAGTGACAAGTGCCATGTCACCTTAGTCAACTACCTCCAAGATTTCTGCTGAAAAGAGAAATTCGAATTTTCTCTAGTTTGACTAACGCAAAGTCAAACGGAGTTTTTCTTGTTGCATTTTCAACAAGAAACTAATGTTAAACTATTGTTATTATTATTTTCATTGTGCAGAGCTTTGACTATGTAGAATATTAGATATGTGTGCCGATTTCCAACAATACAGATAGATGTCATGCATGGAAATTAGTTGTTATTTTCAACTTCAGTCACAATTCCTTGTTCTAATGTTCAAAAATTCAAAGAAGGATTGACATGAATCTATTCTAAACTTATTTGCTTTGTTAACCGGGAAAAAAAACGAACAGCTATGAAAATTAATACATATCTTCAATATCAAAACTAAAGAATCAATGAGTTTTTTCTCTGCAAGCCTCGAATCATGCTCCATAATGGAAGTACTTGTGTGGACAAAGTTGTACAAAGGTTGTTGTGCATGGGAGGATGTTATGTGAAAGTTTTGTGCAAAGTTTAATAAGATAATAAATATACAAATCCATTTTTAAATTCTTATTTAGGGATGTATTTCACAAGGTATAATCATTAGTTAATATTAGTTATGAATTTCAATGACTGAGGGCGTTACTGAGTGTGGAGGTAGTTGTATAGAAGAAATTGTATGGAGATGTGTGCATAGGTTATGGGGAGAATAAATGCATGTGCAAAATCTATGCAGAGGAAATCCATTGTACGGAGGAAACCTTCGCGCTTTCACTCCGCACAATCAAAAACCTTCCACATAATAAGGTTTAATTAGGGATACAGAAAGTCTAATAAACATTAAATAATAAACATTATAATTTTATTTTAAAGAAGCAAAATTGTCTTATTGTAATAAGGACTTTAATAATAATAATAAATATTAAATAAGAAACATTACTATTTCGTTCTAAATAACAGAGAAATTATTCATCATTAATAATGTTTGGTTTCGAGAAGCTTAATTGCATTCAATAAATGCATGTTTTTCGTTTTGTTGGTGGATCATTGACCAAAATGTTTATTTTATTGATTATAATGTTATCTGATGATTATAAGAATTATGGCAATATCTTTGTATCTGGATACAAATTGCGTAAAAGTTCTTTTAGTCACTTCCCCTAACTGTATGATGTCAATATTTCATCGAAGACAATGAGACGATTAAAAATATAGATAATTGGGTATCTAGATAATGATTATGCCAATTAAAAATGTAATTGTAAATCTGTTAGTTTTGCATTTTCGACCTCCAATTATCCATTTTTTTTCTTATGCTAGATTGCAAATGAAAAAGTGTGCACTTCCGTTTTTTCTAGAAATACTTTATGTTTAGCCCATTCTTCATTGTGGAAGATAGATGACAATCTTTTTGTTTATGGTTGGATACGATATATCTTGAACATAATTATATATGTATGATCTACTAACAAGTCTAGATATTGTGTCTGAATTCCATGGATTCGAGAAAGAAGAGACAATATTCCATATTATGCAATTTGTTATAATTGTAGGTCATTTGCATTATGAACCTCTCAAATAAATATTACAATAAAAAAACATTTCAAGGGCTATTGAAACAATTAACGAAAAGAAATTTATAGAACAATTGAATAAAAAAACATATTAGAATTAATACATTTGACTTCGAAAACATGGACGTGAATGAAAATGGCATAGAAATTGATACATAATTTATCAATGCAAACAACAGATTTTTCGAAACAAATGTTCTTAGAAAACCATGCAAGCCATTAAATTCTACCTCTAAGAGCATGAACATTGATGACAATATTATGGAAGTTAATACAAAGTCTCTTAATGTAAGCAAAAGACCACATTCTTCATTGCATGAACTCAAAAAATATATAAGAAACAAAAATGTCATTGAAACAAGTCGGATTACTAGACAATCAAAACGATGAAAGTCAATACAAGATAACGTGTTTGCTAATGAATATAAAGAAGCTAATGAACATAAAGTATCATTACAAATATTTGATTATACTGGAGACATTGGTTGAACAATGGTATTTTAAGAAAATACAAGATGTTCTTGTTTATGATTGTGCAATTTGCAATCAAACTTCGTTTAAAAGAGATGTCATAGAAAAACAAATTAGCAATTTGTCAAATATTAAGTGTATGTGCAAGAAATATAGAAAGGCACTAGATAATGACAAAGTTATCAAATTTGCAATTCGACATAAAATTAGTCGTAACAGAAAACTTATATAATTACGGAACTTTATGAATTGGAGGAACGATTGATATCATTACAATTACCATTTTTGAAAATATAAGAACTTGCACAACATTTTAGAAAACCACAATTGGCATTCGTTGGTGGGCTAATAAATGTACCTACTGACATATCTCGAATTCAAATTACACTTCCTCATGACATAAATTAATCTAATACTATGGTCGTGGAAATTAAAAGACATTTAATATTTAAAATCATATTTGTTCTTGGGTGAATATGTGTTTATAAAGTCATAAGTGCATTAAGACAATTGTGTAAAACTCCACTCTATAGACTAGAGAATGTCAAAATAAACGAAAACTAGAAACAAGTCTTTGATCAAAACAAAGATGCATGTGCATGTGAGACAGATGAAGATGCAGGAAGCAATGATGATAATGATTACTGTGATCAAGAGCCCATGTTAAAGACACTATTACATGGATTTAGTGATTCGTATAATATTTATGATCTTCACAATAATCAAATAAACATTTCTCTAGGTGAAGTATATAAACCTTTGGGCTTTCCCACATTGTTTTACAAAAAAAAGAAAAAAAAAATTAATAATAATAATAAATTTAAAATAATAATAATAATAATAAAATAAAAATTAGACAATGTTACAAAAAACTTTACATATCACGATATTGCTAAGCGGGAAATTTTCATCAAGATCATGATTGTGTGTGTCATATAATGAATTTATTTTACAAGACAGTGTGAATTATCCTCAATCAAGTATTTCGTTCTATTTGGATTCGTATAAGAAAAGGACAGTCAAAAGGGAAAAAACTAATAGCTAAAGATGTTAAAACAAAGACAAATTTGAAATGTGTTCTTGCATTGAATATTTCCTATATGAAACTTAGACGAATACGGACATCACCATACTATTTTTCGCATTTTCACAAGAAATTATATGCAATGATATTACAATTAGGTCTGCTCACTTTCCTTGTTTTGTTTAGCAGTGTTGAACATATTTGGGAGATTTTAGTAAAGGCTTTGCAACAAATACACAAAAAAAAAAAAATTCATGTACTAAAAACGAAGTAGATGAAGATGATACTAATACCTTGATAAGAAATGGCCTTGTTGCCTACGTATGATATTACATAAGTAGAATGAATGCTCCACGTCAATTAATTTCACATGACTCCAAATACTTTGGTGATATCATTAACTATTTCTTTGTAACAAAATTCCAAAATCGAGGAAGCCAACATGAACATGGATTGATATGGATTAAAAATGCTCCCATATATGGAACAAGTATCGATACTGAAATCGAAAACTTTGTTGACAAGTACTTGTGTTGTGATTCAACCAAACTACCTAAAAATCTGAAAATTGTCCAACATTATCATCTCACAAGCACTTGTAGGAAAGGAAAATAGATGCATTGCAAGTTCAATTTTTGGATACCACAAATGCCAAGAAAAAGAATACTTTATCCCATGGAATTCGACAATGAAAAAACGAAGGCGAATGAAAGAACAATATTTGATGCACTAAATCATATGGAACAATATAAGACATATACATTTTATAGTTTTCTAGAAAAACTAGGTATAAGCGACTATGATTATACCCATGCAATTCAGTATACTCTGAAACAAACAATTTTTTTGAAAAGAGAAACAACAAACATTTGGACTAATAGCTTTTCTCAACATATTTTGTTAATCTGGGGTACAAATACTAATGCTCAATTTGTACTTGATTCATATGCTACAACTACTTATTGTACTTCATACATGACAAAGCTAGATAAAACAATGACATCATTATTTAAACATGTGCGAAGTGAGTGTCAAAAAATGATGGTGATATCATTGAAACAATTGCAAGACTTGGAAAAGCTTTATTGAACTTACATCAAATGTTTTCACAATAAGTTGTATATATAGTGTTGTCAATACCACTGAATACTAGTTTAAGGAAATGTGTATTTATTAATACTTCAACAGTATACGGTCATTTTTTTAATTAAAGAAACTTAGAGACCTAGAATGTGAACTGAATGATTCAAAGAACATAGCATGTTTATCAATTATTGATTGCTATCTATAACGAACAAAAAACATTGAACATGTATGTTTAGCGAAATTTGCATCATGTTATACACTGCAAGGAAAAAAAGAGGAAGCACTAAGAGACCATATGTTATAAGATACGTAAAGTGTAATAAACATATTGATACTAATAACTATTATAGAGAATAATTGATGTTGTATGTCCCATATCGTACTAACAAAAACATATTTAGGGAACTATATTCAAGTTGGGAGAATGTATATTTCTTATTTAATAAAATCATGAAATGTAATGAGTGAAAATTAACCAACAAAACAATGACAAGGTGGAATGATATTGATAACATAGTTACTAAGCTTGAAAAAAAAGAGAGTGAATTGTTTGAAAGAAATTTTCCTCCATGTGAAGAAATATAAATGAAATATGTTATCAAGAGTACGATGTCAAATCAAATATAAAATATTTGCAAAAGGATAAAAATGCAAAATCAATTGTCCATGGACCTTATATGCAACCAAAAGTATTAGAAGAAACAAAATTCTATGAAATCATGAGAACGCTTAACTCAAAATAGGAAAAATTAGTAAAAGAAATAGTGTACGAGAAGAAAAGAAATCCAAATGAACCATTGTATGTACTTGTAACAGGTGGTGCGGGCATTGGACAAATGTCTATTGTTATAGCAATATTTCAATCTCTAATTCGCTTATACAATAACATGTTCGAATATGACTCATGTCAATTAAAATGAATCATCATAACATATATAGCGAAGGCAACATTCAATGAAGATGGTATAACATTCCATTCTTCATTCCATTTACCATTCAACAAATCATAATATCTTTCACTTAAAGGTGAAAAATTAGACACATTGACAAAACATTGTGAACAACTTTGTGTTATGCTAATTGATGAGGCGTCTCTGGTAGGTTCAACATTATTATACCACGTCGACAATGTTCGCATGAAATTAAGCATACTCCAATGGATTATTTTGGAAATATTGATGTAATATTTTCAAGTGAATTGTTCCAAGCACAACCAATCAAAGATTCTTTGATTTTTGAGCAACCAAATTTAGCAGGCAAAAAATTAGTGCATTATTTTTGGAAATAGAAAATCAAATGCTATGAATTGCATATGATAATGTGCCAAAAAGATAACAAGTTCATTGAAACCCTTGTGACAAAATGTGAGTGAAAGAACAATTTGATGAAGACATAAAATATATAAATGATAAGTTCTACAAGCCTGCCCCAATGGATCCATCATTTCTGTTGTACCTTAAAAAGCCAATTTCCTGGCTTTATAGAAATTGTGCTTAAGACATTAATGTTTATAATTATTGTCACTTGTTTGTCACTTAATTGTATGCTGTATTCTCAAATGAAGGACCTGAAAGACTTGGTTTTTAACCCTTAATACTTAGGTGACATGAAAATATCATAATTCCATTTGATTGTTGAATATAAATGATGAATGAAGAAATCTTGAAGAAGTCAGAGACAATATGTTGTTTTACACAAAATCTACTATCTGTGACACTTGGAGAAGTTAAAGATAATATGTTGTCTTACACAAAAACTACTATCTGTAACTTAGAATAATTGTAGAGGTAGGAACTTCATGTATAGGAGCACTCTTTTAAGGGATTTTAGCTTCATTTACATAAGAAAATAAAGACTTGCAACTTCATTACCATACTTAAAGGAAGAAAACATAAGATGACACATAATAGAGAAGTCACAAAATCATACCCAACAATGTATGGAAAACTTCTAATTCTTTCATTAATCAACAGTTGTATCAGGAATTCAGTGGCCTAGTATCCAGGTTCTCCAAAGTTTGAACCCCTTCTCTGTCAATTTTCCTCTTTTTATACACTATGAGACAGTTGGTAATCACCAAAACTGTCAAACTACCTAACTATCCTCTAACTGCTTTGAAGTAAAGGTTATTACAGAATATTACATAAAGGGTAAAAGACACCTCATTCTCAAGAAAATAAAATAACAGGAAGTAACAAAAATTAGAAAGTGATGGTTGTTCGTTGTTCGAATCTGTAGCTTGAGCCTGTGGTTCTGCTGATATATCTTTTTGTTGCACTATCATCCACTAATGGAGTAGTGGATGAAGTAGCGGGGTATGGTGAGTGATGAGGGAAATTAACAGATGAAAGCGACGTGGGGTGGAAAGCTTTGGGAGCTCACTACGAGGTTAAAGAATGTACAGGAGCGTCAACGAGGTTGAACCCCCGTAGTGATTTCAGGCCACACATTGCAGTCAACCATGCTACGTCACGATCAACTGCAGGGGTTGGGCTTGAATTAACCTTCGTGCTCATTGCTCCCCCGCAGTGTACCTCAACGTACTTATCAAGCCATCGCTTTATCGCGCCTCTTGACCTTGCATGACCTTTAGACGCTTTGGTTCATAAACCCGTTGCGTCCATTTTTTCAACGCCCCTTTTAACTCCCATACGGACCTGATAGGAAATAAAAACTGCCAATTAATAATTTATCAGGTCCAATTTTAAAGATAAGACCCGATTACTTGCCGACCCAATATCTGTCGGTGTCATATGAACCTGATAGGAAATAAAAATTGTCGGTTAATAATTTATCGGGTCCAATTTAAAATATAGAACCTAATTACTTTCTGACTCGATATTTCGACCCGATATCTAGCTTGGACTTCAGTAAATTAAACTGTATTTGATACATCATCGCGTCTGATCTCTGAAATAAACCCCATTCTAGTTAACTACGTGATTACCATCGGATCTATGGCCTATTGATCGAACGGCCCAGATCTTCTCGTGGGTTTATCACTTTCAAAAGCCATTACTATTTGGTTTTTCTTTCATATTTTTTATTTTTCTTTCATTTTGTGATAAAACTGAAAATAAAACTTAAATAACAAAGGATGCTACAACATCTGGCTCCACTTGGGGATATTGCTTTTGCCACAAAAGCACTAAGAACCACAGATCAGTGCCTTCACCTCGGGCATGGAGTCATATATTGCTTAACCAATTCAAATTCTATGGCAGTAGCCTTAGTTGGGCATGGAGTCCAAAATTTTGAAAACCCTGAAATTTGAAAGACTAAAACCTGACATTCTTGAAATCTGAAACCTCTACAAACTGGTTTCCAACTGGGACAATCATTGTTATTTATCAGCTAAAATTAAACTAAAGAATTGCAACTCGAAACCAAATGCTCAACACCTAAGCTTATTTATGTACAGGTTCCTACCTATGTACATGATTGATCTCAATCAGGTGAAGTCAATCTTCCAATGGTACCAGGTTAGCATTTGAGTGCTTGATCTAGAACCATTCTGCCAGTGAATTTTGAAAATACAATTCATCCTGAATGGAAAATAAACTATGCATAAGGGCAGATCACAACAAAAATTAGGAATATATCCACAAAATGGTATGTGAAGGCTACTAATAAATTTCTCCATGTAATCTGCCACAGGATCTTCAAAAGTATAAGGAAAAATATGATCCTAATCAGCCCCAAAAGAAAAAATCTCTATGTCTGAAGGTTCTTTCTCGAATAAACCTTCTATTGGGATAATATGCTCAATAGAACAATCAACAACATCTTTAAGTAAATGATCTTTGTCATTTTTATGTCTTCATTTTTCATCTTTGAGATTTGATTGAAAATAATTTGTAATTATCACCTCAGGAAATAAAAGAAAAATTTTCACATCACTATATGACATATGGCCAACTTCAAATAGATTGTTTACCTCTGATCCATGGGCATCATTTTGTTCTTCAATGCAATGATAAACAATCTCTTTATCAGATTTCGTTTTACATAAGATAGCCTCTTTTGATATGATAAATGGCTCAACATATTGTTGTCCAACATTTCCCACTTGTTGGTTTTCTTCTCTATGTCCAACACCCAACTAATGAACTTGAAGACCTTCGTCCTGTGAAAGGAAACCATCACCTGTTCTTTCTTTAGAATAGGCTCCATCAAAGAAGCAGTTCCACACCCCTTCTATTTGCAGCTCTGTATTTACACTGGCTGAAGTAAGTTGCCTATGGTTATCTTCAGCCAATTCTGCATTGTCATGTAGCATGAAGCAAGAAAAATCATCTTTTTCCTGGCTATATACAGGTGAATTACTTGCTTCGTTATTTGTAATTGTTCTAATAAATCTTGTTTCTCTATATAGCCTCCTTTCTTCCCAACTAAAAATTGGTATGACAGCATAAGAAAAATCTAGTTTCGAAACACCACCCAACTTAGCCCCCCATGACCTAGATAATAACATTTCAAACCTAGAAGGGATATCTGCTACCACTATATCCATTGCCAAACTTTTGGCTGGAATCTGGGCTAGTGACACCACCACATCTTTAACTCCCCCAGACACTTGACTTTATGTGAATCAAAATAATACAAGTCTCTGTAAGGTTTAGTAACTTGTAGGTTTAGTTGTTTCATCACTGATAATGGCATAAGGTTATGTGAGGCTCCTGAATCAAACATACAATGTGCAAGAGTAAATCATGAACCAATAAAGAAATGTAGAAAGGAGGTGTTGAAGTATCTACTTCCTCCACATGTGAACCAAAAACCACTACAGGTTTATCTTCTTGCAAATCCACAATGTCATTTATATTCACATTCTAAGATAGATTGATAAACTATGTAATTTCTCTTTGATAAGCTGGTGTTTTAACCAACTCTCTGAGGGGTACCTGGATTCTATTCTTTTCTAACTCTTTGGTGAAACTAAACACATGATTTTGTTTAGTATTCCTTTCATTCTCATCTTCACTTTTCTTCATGACCAAAATCTCTTATGGAATAGAAACAAGTTTCTCTAAAGGAATTTTTTCACTTGTGTCTTGAGAGGACTCACCTTGAAGCATTTGAGTCTTGCTACTTGTATTCTGCTACTGCTTTCCTTTATTCAATTGTTTTGTAGGGTAGGGTTCTTGTTCTTGTGGAGTCGCCTTTTGTAAGGGAGCTGGAACTTTCTTCTCACCTTCATATTCTTGACTTGTAGATCTTTTCCTTGATCTCAAGTCATATTTCTTATGTAGTTCTGCCTACATAAAATCATAAAACCGCTTCCAACATTCATCAATTTCATTATCATCATAGATGAAATCTGTTTCACTATATTCTCCTCCCTCAACACCTAGTTCATCTTCATCTACTACATACAATGTGAAAATATGGTCATCATGATCCTTGGAATGCTCTAGTACTCCATCGGGATCTGCCTCTATATATAGTGGTGCTTGAATCTGATCTTGATCTTTTCTCTCCCTCTATTTTGCAGAGGTTGTCTTCTATATTGAGGATTAAAATTTCTATTTTGTTGTACTTGTCTCTGAGAATTCTTACTCTCTAATTCTAATTTAATCAATTTATTAGACAAATTTCTAATTACATTATTCATATCCTCTAATGTTTGATCTTGAGAGGATTCTACTTTAGCCTTTCCCTTATCTTGGATAGGCTATGTATTTGGTGTTTTACCTACAACCACCACATTTGCTTCTATCTCTAATGCATTTTTTTGGATCTAATCAAGGGTTAGGGATCTCCTCTCCCTCAATGTGAATCCAAAATTTGACTCAAAAGCCCCTGCAAAAGTTATTTTTGCACCAGCAGGAGGGAGCTTAATCTCCACTGGAAGATTATCGTACAATTTATTAAATCTTTTAATGAATTCAGCAACACTTTCATCAGATTTTTTCTTGATAGAATTAAACTCTATGAGTGAATACCCATGGTCTCTTTTCTCTCCCCATCTGTAGGTGAACAGGTGCTCCATCTCTTCCCATGTTGTAATAGAGATATTAGGAATCCCTTTAAACCATTTTCTTGCTTCTCCATCCAAGTATTGGACAAAAAGTCTTAGAACAACATCCAGATGTTCAACATTTAGATTTTCTACAAAATTACAAAACACTGATACATGATTCTCTGTTGTTTTTTCGTCCTCCCCTGTGAAACGAGGAAGAATCTTCAAGTATTCGTGTGGAATTTGATTCAATTGTTGTGGCAATTGAATAGGTGCATACCTATTCATCAAAAATGCAGGTGCTGCCATGTTTGCTCCTGAATTTACTGAACCTTGATTACCAGCAGATGTGGAACCTGATTGAGGAGTAAATGTAGTGTGCAAAGGTGGTCATGTAGTTATAGGTTCAGGCTGAATAGCTATAGCAGATACTGAAAAAGTAACATACTCTAAAGACTGTTCCTGACAGTTGGGTTCTTGGAATGAATTAGATGTAGAAGGTCACTCATGTTCAATAAAAGATGAATGTGAAAGATGTGATGAACTGCTACCTAGTGCAGACAGTGTAGGGCTTGGTGTAAGTGGAGTTTTAGGCCTTCCAACCCTCTTGGAAACTAGCCTTTCAGGATCTGAAAGGGCTTGAATTTTCTGTTGTGAGGTGTCTGACCTTTTATGGGATCTCTTTGGAGCCAGAGTTATTGCTTTTGTTCAAAACAACCAAATATTTTCTCCTCACTGAACAACCAGAGGAAAATATTGAAAACCTAAGGAAAAGTGTTCTTGTCTTCTCTTCCCCGCAATGGCGCCAATTCATGTTGTACCTTAAGAAACCAATTTCCTGGCTGAAAGAGAAGATCGAGTAAAGTCGGGAGGGACGTTGGCTACTACTGTGTACCAACCACCACAATTAGGAACGAACCAGCGGTGTTCCAACCAAATGGGGAATCTTGTTCAATCCATAGACAGGACACCCATCTCCAACTGGGACCACTCGACCGATCTCATCGACTTGTAGATTGGTGCATGCAATGGTAATTCTCATTGGAAGGAATTTTATCGATGAGTCATTCTCCCCTCCTTCATCCATTGCATTTTCCCCGTTCAGGAGGAATTGTTTTCGTGATCGAATTACGAGATGGATATACGAACTGTATAGAATCATTCGCTGGAATGGGATAAGTTATTCCTCTATATAATCCCAATGGGATATTGTTTATAATTATTGTCACTTGTTTTTCACTTAATTGTATGTTGTATTCTCAAATGAAGGACTTGAAAGACTTGGTTTTTAACCCTTAATACTTAGGTGACATGAAAATATCATAATGCCATTTGATTGTTGAATATAAATGATGAATGAAGAAAGCTTGAAGAAGTCGGAGACAATATGTTGTCTTACACAGAATCTACTATCTGTGACACTTGGAGAAGTTAAAGATAATATGTTGTCTTACACAGAAACTACTATCTGTAACTTAGAAGAATTGTAGAGGTAGGAACTTCAAGTATAGGAGCACTCCTTTAAGGGATTTTAACTTCATTTACATAAGCAAATAAAGACTTGCAACTTCATTACCATACTTAAAGGAAGAAAACATAAGATGACACATAACAGAGAAGTCACAAAATCATACCCAATAATGTATGGAAAACTTTCGATTCTTTCATTAATCAACAGTTGTATCAGGAATTCAGTGGCCTAATGTCCAGGTTCTCCAAAGTTCGAACCCCTTCTCTATCAATTTTCCTCTTTTTATACACTATGAGACAGTTGGTAATCACCAAAACTGTCAAACTACCTAACTATCCTCTAACTGCTTTGAAGTAAAGGTTATTACAAAATATTACATAGAGGATAAAAGACACCTCATTCTCAAGAAAATAAAATAACAGGAAGTAACAGAAATTAGAAAGTGATGGTTGTTCGTTGTTCGAATCTATAGCTTGAGCCTGTGGTTCTGCTGATATATCTTTTTGTTGCTCTATCATCCACTAATGGAGTAGTGGATGAAGTGGTGAGGTATGGTGAGTGACAAGGGAAATTAACAGATGAAAGCGACGTGGGTGGAAAGCTTTGGGAGCTCATTGCGGGGGTAAAGAATGTACGGGAGCTTCAACGAGGTTGAACCCCCACAGTGATTCCAAGACACACATTGCAGTCAACCATGCTAACATCACAGTCAACTGCGGGGGTTGGGATTTAATTAGCCTTCGTGCTCATTTCTCCCTCGCAGTGCACCTCAACGTACTTATCAAGCCATCGCTTGATCGCGCCTCTTGAACCTGCATGACCTTTAGACAATGGATCTGTTATTACAGAACTCAAAAGAATTAACACTTTGGTTCATAAACCTGTCGCTTCTGTTTTTTCAACGCCCATTTTAACTCCCATACATACCCGATAGGAAATAAAAACTGCCAGTTAATGATTTATCGAGTCCGATTTTAAAGATACTTGTCGACCCGATATTCGTTGGCATCATACAAACTCGATAGGAAATAAAAATTGTCGGTTAATGATTTGTCAAGTCTGATTTAAAAGATAGAACTTGATTACTTTCCGACCTGATATTTGGCCCAAAATTCAGCAAATTAAACTATATTTGATACATCATCGCGTCCGATCTCTGAAATAAAACCCATTCTAGTTAACTACGCAATTGTTGTCGTATCTGTGGCCTGTTGATTGGACGGCCCAGATCTTCTCGCGGGTTTATCACTTTCAAAAGCCACTAATATTTGGTTTTTCCTTCATATTTTTTATTTTTCTTTCATTTTGTGATAAAACTGAAAAGAAAACTTAAATAACAAAGGATGCTACAAAAGTTTCCATGCCTATTTTACATAAACAAGGATGTACAATTGCATAAAGAAAAAATGTTGTCACATGTAAATGAGGAGCTAATAGTTCTTGATGCAATTGATGAAAATCACAATAAGGAAATATGATTTCTTGTAGATGAGAAGGAAATGAGATTGCCATTGAGACTACTTATCAAATGCAATGTATTTGTTGAGATATATGAAGGGAGATATAATACAAAGGATGGTCTTGTTAATGGCATTGATGGAATATGCAAAAAATATATGAAAAATAACAATAATGTTGATGTGTTATGGATAGATTTCGTAAATCTAGATATCAAAAAACTTCAAAAAAATAAGTATCGTGAACTTATGCCAAAAAAAATTCATTGGATTGGAGTCCAATATTGTGTGTTTCAAAGTCATTGACATGTAATAGCAAGAGATTTACAACTATAGTGCACAAACAATTTATGATATATCTAGCTCGTGCTAGAACAATTCACCAATCACAAGGTTTAATATTACATGGATTTGCATTTAATCCAAGTAGAATATGAACACATGGAATAGTTTACACAACACTATCGTGTGTTAAAACGATGGAATCACTGTATTTTCTTCAAAGACTAAAACTTTCATGTAAATTAGAAAGTATTAGAAGAAGCGAAATGCTTAAGAACGGAGCATCATGGAAATTGTGATACATAGAGAAGTTGATAGCAATTGCAAATACTTTAACAATTGCAAGTTCGAATATGTGAAGTCTACGTGCTCATATTAATGGCATTGTGCGTGATGAAGATTTAATGAATGTTATGATTCTTTGTACCCAGGAAACACATATAAAATTTCCATCGTATAGCATTGAATTTCGTAAATTCAATTTCAACATATCAAATTGTCTTCATGGAGTACTTACTTGCATACAAAAGAACATAGAAATTGTATTAACAAAAAACATTTGCAATAATAGTTTCGAACTTGTTTTGTTAGAAGTATATTTCCAATGTTAGATATGCATATTTAATGTATATGTTGCACCCCTTGTATCTGTTTCCACAATCATTGAAGAAATAGAAATATCAAAGACACAATTCATATTGGATGATTACATTTTTATACTCATTGGATATTTCAATATCGATATTAATTCAAATAGGAAAATAAGTATACAATTATTAGAATATATGCGGTGCAAGCAGTTACAAGAAATAACGAGGAATTTTATTTTTGGGAATAAGACAATTATTGATCACATTTGGACAAATTTCTCTCTTCAGCAATGTCATACTCATATTTCACATTCGTACTGGAGTGACCATGATGCAATACATGCTTTGTTATACTTTGAGTGTTTGTAAGACTACAAAAGCTATACTTTTTTTGTTTGAAACAATAAAGTTCATAAGCAATTGTAAATGCAATACAACATATTTTTGTAGTTTTTAGCTATTTTTGTATAGATTGTAACCATATATTTGTTTATTCGTTGTCATGCAGAGTTCAAAATGAATAGGTAATGTATTTAATTGTTACAAGGCAATAACAATTTCATATTTGTTAGTTGTATTATTATAACTCAAGCTAATTAGTAATTGTACAATTGCAAAAAATGGGAAAAAAGACCTAAACAATGTGTGAAAGTGTTGTTTTCTTTTTGCATCTTCATTTTCCCGTACATACTGGCTACTTTACATATCTTCTCTACACATACCCATTTTGTGTGACACTTTTTGCGTATGTTCATGGAATTTTTAAAAAAATGTCAATAATTTTTGAACTAGAATTTATTTAGGTTAGAAGATAAGAGAGCGGAGAAATTTGCAAAAATTGGTTAAATTACATGCATCTCTCAGCTTGTCCAAATATGTGTTTCAGGTTATTCATAATTCAAAGATGATAATGACTAGGTAGTGGGCATCAACTACATCCCTTTGTAATTTCGTAATAGGCATAACTTGACACTTTTTTTTTTGCAACGGGACTTATTATCGAGAGTTTGTGAGATAATTGCCATTATTGTAAAAAAATTATAGTCACATGCAAATGAGATATGTAATAAATGGATGAGATGTTTTTGCAGTTTCGAGGTATATTTGCACTCGTTTTCGTAAATGTTAGCTTTGGTATCTTCAATTACTATTTGTAACAAATGTTTTGTGTAACAGATTTCACAATTGCAATAGTTGAAACCGATTTTGCGTTTTCAAAAGTAAGATCTAGTGAATATATATAGAATCGAGAATAAAAAAGAACACAAATTCATGTAGCTTAGCGTTGTTGAGAACATTATTGACTTAGAAGTTGTTTTCAACTACGAAATGAATATGGTTAGTAGATAAAGCAAAGAAGTTATTTCCACGGATACCATCAATTCACTTAGAGTTATCAATGAGAACTTCCTCTGGCCAATTGCATATGAGAATTATGCTAATATGTCAATGAATGAGAAGAACAATAACAAGATTTAGACTAATGAATTCGTGAATGGTGCATGTGTGCCAAAAGTTTTTGACTTCTGGGAAATTGTTAATTTATGCATGATATTTTTTTTTTTATTCAGAAACAAAAACAAATATACTTTGAATGAAGAAAATACCTTTGAATGAGAAGACATTTAGACAAATATTCAAGTTACGAGAAGCTAATATTCGCTTGCCATTGTCCGAAGCACATAGTTTCGCGATATTAGAAGTAAGCAAGGCTAATGTTATTACAGATTTCTTTTTGATGAATTACCAAGTTCCTTACAATCTCTCTGTTCTAAATATCTTTGTTTAGACAACTGTTTAAAGACGTTTGTTCGCTTTGTGCATGTGTCATGGGCCAAGAAACTACAACAAGAGTTCCAAAATGCATTGTCTATATGCTTTTATCACACATAAAACAAATATTGTGTATTTGACTAGGATGATATCATTTCTAATGAATTATCTTCTTAATTAACCAATTTATCCAAGACCAATAGGTTCTTCATGATGACATTTCTCATAATAGCTTCGATTTCTAGCGATAGCTTTAACAATTTTTCATGTAATCCTAAATTCAATGTGAATCAAGAACCAATGGAATTATGGTATCCTATATTGTGAAAGAATAATGCTTCTTTAAACTTTTGTCTAATTCAAGATGTTTCTGTAAGGCAATTCAATTACATGATATTTGGACAACAGCCTCATCATATACCTGGACAAGTATTCCTATGGGGAAAAGGTATGCATGAAGAAAGACAAAATAATATGATAATTCGAATATATGGATTTCAAGGTAAGTCATTGCTATTACTAAAATTCATTATAGACAAATATTTTGTTGCTGAAGTCTATAGGCAATACCTTTACTAGCTAAATATATTTCAAATCATAAAGAAAAAATAGTTCATTCCTTTGTCGTTTACTGTTGGAGAAATCATAATGAAAAATGTGGATGATGTTAAAGTTCACACATACTTTGAATCCTTTTAAGTTAAACAAATTTGAAGCAATTAAAGCGTTTGATAAAAAGGGTCTATTTCATGCACACTTGGAAACAATTGGAGATGGAAACTTGTTTCCAAAAATTACAGAGCGAAGTGAAGAATGTCAAAATGCATCGACAAAAAAGCAACAGCTCATCATAAGTGTTGAAGATATAGTGGAAGTACCAAGTATCAATAATTCTGAAGATCAATATGTACGTTGCATAAATGATAGCCATGGAAATCAAGTACTAACCATAGATGTTGTAGAAATCATTCACGAACTAGGTATCAATACTTCTCTAGAGAAATATGTATACTAGATAGACAATATTGGTGCAAGTTCATCTTCAAGTGAAAACATGATGAAATATATTGCAAATGCGGAACTGATTCGTGGAAAGCTATGAGATAATGGGAAATAGAAAGAGCCTGATCAGAGTTTTATTTCAGAAGAAGTGTATGCTGGTGAAACATCCAATTGAAGAAGTCATGTGGAAACAATAAATGTTGAAGAATATATAAATGTAGAAGTTGATAGTGTTGTGCTACCTTATTGGATTAATGTTTGTTTTGTTAAAAACCAAGAAACAATAACACAAATTGCCAAGGAATCTATTATTTTTATAACTATTATGTCACATTGCAAAATTAAAAGTATCAAATAAATAATAAAATAATGAAGATTGAAAAGGTAAAGCTTCACAACAATAAGGTTTTAGACCAAACAAAGATGCAGGTTGATTTGTCTGGAGTTGCAATCACGTCGCTCATGGACATGCATCAAGTACAGATAACGTGTTTGTAGACTTTGTTAGTCAACAGGAAACATGAAACTTAATCTTAAAAACAAGAATAAAGGACCTAGAAGATTCTCTAAATCTGGGTCCTTTGTTGATGACTCCATTAGCAGCGCCAACAACAATGCCCACAGATACTATTTGTGACACATTGTATAGATTTTCTAAATCTATCAGCTACCTTAATGCGGTGAAAAAATATATTATTAGCAATATATGCCAATGATTACACATCATTGAACATGCATGGCAAGCAACTTGTGATCTAGAGCATTTGTGACAAAGAGCTAAGTCATTTTTCGAGTGAATTTAATGTGATCTCGAAAGAGACAGGTATTTCATGAAAAATCACTTTTTTTTTTTTAATTTTAGCCAGAGACTTAGTTTACTTTCTGATGTAGAGAAAAGAGAGCAGAAACTACCAAATGCCAATCAAATGAAGCAACTCAAATTTGCATGGTCTAAGAGAATCAGAAGAATGGAGAACAATATTTTTGAATATCAAAACATAGAGAATCTAAGGGCAAATGTATATGTCAAAGTTGTACAAATTGTGCAGAATCTAAACCGTCCATGTATCACATATGACTTTGGATTGATTTCAAGAAAAACAATAATAGTTGAAATGGATATGCAGAAATAGTAAAAGGCAAAAAAAATCGACAATATAGTTGATTTTAGTACACATAAAAGTAGGGAATGGCTAATTAAATATGTTAATGTTAATGAACAAAAATCCACTTTAGCTACATAGTTGCGAGCAGAAGCCATAAATATTGACAACGAGATATTTAGTCAAAGTGTCAAATTCCAAGTTATAGTTTGTCTTATGAAACATTGCATACAAAAAAAGTTAAAGAAATTGCTTCAAGAAGACACAAGCTTTGAAAACAGTTAATAGTTTAGTAATAAGGACATATGCTTTCACAAAGTGTAATTTCCTTAAATCTTGGAATGTTCGTTTTTGTGTTTACCAGCGATCGAATATTTATATTTTTATATATGTTATTATGAATCCAGACAAACTCTTAATGAAGTTTTTCACTTTTCATTGCAAATGGATTTTTCATACAATGGTTCACGGGATTCCAATTCTTTTACTTTTGCACCTATTCATAAACATTTCAATAAAATATTTAGAAATCGAATGTTATTTTCTGTATTCAAAATATTTGAGGTGCCTTACATTTGCACATGGGTTTTCTTCTTCTTCTTCTTTCCCTACATAGATTTGTTTCAAAGTCACATTATCATTTATTATTTGTATTTAATTAATTGTGGAGCAATTATTGTTATCTTTCCATAATGCAGGGGCATAAAGTTAAAGAGGCAAAAGAACTGAAATGGCAACCGTGAATATGCTAGTGAACTATGATATCGGAAAAAGTGTTGCTATCGACAGAATAACTACTATGATTAGCCATATAATATTATTGTTATTCGAATTATATACCTTATTGCTAGAAACTCATTGCTTTGTGCAAATTCTGGCGCTTACCAATTTTGTGAACAATTCGAACATAATTGCTCTTTCGTTAATAGAAATGAAAATGGATAATCAATATGTTTTTTTGATTGTCGGAAATATATTTTGACATTGATGTTTATTTTAATCATAGTTGTGGTAATTACAATTTGAACCTAAGTACAATTCTTGTTGTACAAATGACGTATTTTAGTTTCGTATAACACTCCTAATGAAGTACATTTTTACTTTGAATATTGTCATGTAACTTTGACCAATCTTTGCAACTTGCTCTGTTCTCTTATCTATAGAATATAGAAAATGAACATTAACAAATTGTTTTCACAAACAACAGAGATTGACATCTAATGTCTAAAATAATTTCGTATTTCATATGATGAAATATCTACTTTCAACTCTCTCCCCCTATTCCGTCGTCTTTTTTGCAAAGAACTTGTAACTTCCTTAATCATGTCATAATTGAGCAGATCATATAAGAAATGACATTCAATTACTATTGATTTTAATGATATGAAATGGCATTTAGCTACTCCAGGCAACATATTTTATTAATATGCTAGATCACATTCTATTTTGCTTAACCATAGCTCTCCTATCAATAAATACAAGTTGTTCCTACCATTTGTTCATTGAAGTAATGTGTAGAGAGGCAATTGCAATTGTAGAATTACAACTTATCATTTTCTTGTTTGCAAATTTTTTGATGTCCTCCAATATAAAGACAATGGGAATAAGAATTGAAACTAGTAGTCCCAACAACTAAAAAAATTAATACGTGGATAATTTTTAAGCAAATGGATAAATAATAATAATTACATTTTGTAAAGCTTACAATGAAATCAAATAGCATAAGACTTCTATTGAAAATGGTTTAGACATTTGCAATTGCAGATGCATATGTCAAAGTTGTACAAATTGTGCATAATTATTAGTTCTATATGCAAGTACTAATAATGTTTATACAATATATGGTACAATCCTCTCGCAATGATGTGATAATACTAAAAACATTTGGACAAAATATGTTAGTGTCATATAATTTCGTGCTATGGAATTAGAAAATCTTATTTATTTTTTATTTCTGTATATTTTATCTAACTCCTATCATCATAGCAGTGAAATGAATACAAGCATAATAGATATCGTTAAGGACATTCATAACACTTCTAACATCTAATGCCTGAAATCATTCCATATTCTGTATGATGAAATCTCTGCTTTCAACTCTCTCTCCCCTCCCCTGTCCCATTGTCGTTTTTGCAAATAAATTTCAACTGCCTTAATCATGTCATAATTAAGTAGATCATATATGAAATGGCATTCAACTACTATCAATTTTAATGATAAGAAATGCCATTTAGCTACTCCAGACAGGTTATTTTATTAATATGCTAGACCATGTTCTATTTTGATTAAACAGATCTCTCCTATCAATAAATACAAGTTGTTTTTTTGTCATTTATTTAATGAAGTAATGGGTAGAGAGGCACTTCCAATTGTAGAATTACAGCTTATCATATTTTCTTATTTGCAAATTTTTCTGATGTCCTCCAATATAAATACAATGAGAATAAGAGTTGCAACTAGTAGTCCCAACAACTGAAAAAAAAATAAATTATACGTCAATAACATTTAAGCAAACAGATAAATAATATTAATTACATACTGTAAAGGTTACAATGAAATCAAATTGCGAAAGATTTTTATTGCAAATGGTTTAGACATTTGCAATTGCATATGCATATGTCAAAGTTGTACAAAATGTGCATAATTATTAGTTCTATATGCAAGTATTAATAATGTTTATATAATATACGATACAGTCCTATGGCAATGATGCACAAAGTTTAAATACCATATGATGTGATAATACTAAAAACATTTGGAAAAAAATACATTAGTATCATATAGTTCTTATTTTTAAAGTACTTTCAAGCTATGGAATTAGAAATTATTATTTTCCTTAATTATGTCTATTTGATCTAACTCATACCATCATAACAACAAAAATGAATACAAGCATAACAGATATCATTAAGGATAATCATAACTCTTCTAAGAGGCACGTTTTTGCTTTATTTTTAAATAATTATTTTCTTTAAGTAAGCAAATTGTACATGTCTATAAGAAGATTACTTACAAAAATTGGTTTACACTTGATCATCGCAAAACAAAATATTGAGTTTTTTTCACAATGCTTCGAATTACGTGAGTGATCGAATAATGGGTTATTGTTCTAAACATAAAATTTCATTGTGCAGAGCTTTTATATTAGAAACTTTATTCAATAGGGACAAAATTAAGACAGGGTTTTTTTAATAGAACGAGGGTGCATAGAGAAATTAATGTTAAAATATTATTATGTTTCGTTAGCGGAGCTTTTACTATGTGGAGTATGAAGTATGTGCGTGAGAAAAACTGAGTAGAGATTTGATTTTAGAACTATGAATCTTTGCGGAGGATGGGATCAGTGTTAGTTTTTGTAGCATCAAAGGTGTTCTATTGTCGAGACTTTGTGGAGAGGCTAAAACACAGGATTTCTCCATAAACCATAAATTGTTTTTGGAAATTCCACCTAGAAATGTGTCAATTATGTTATTAACCTATTTTTAAATATTTCCTAATTCTAAACTTAGGAAAATAGGTTAATTAATAAATACTAATTGAGAAAGATGAGAATTATCTAGAAACTCACATGGATCGACTAGGAAATAATCTCATCAATTGTTTAAGATTTAATCTTGGTCGTTGAAGTCCAACAATGAGATTATAAGAAGAATTTTATGGGTAGATGGAGGAACACGCTAGTGACATTTGAGATCGATTTCATTAGGTTGTTCCATTTTCTAGAAAGCAACAACAGTTGTGGAAAGAGTTTGACCCATAGAAGGGAAGCAGAGGGGCAGAGACAATGAGTACGAAGGAATTTTTCAATTCCAAAGAGTCAAAAAGAGGAGGTCGAGATTTTCTCCAAGAGGTTGTGCAAAGGCAGCACAAAGCCTCAAGAGGACAATTCAATCTAGATGAATAGGAGCTTGTTTTAAATTCCATAGGCTGGGAATGTTTTCCAGAGTGTCAAAGAGCCAATCTCTCAATCAGCAACAGGCATAACAACTAGATTGGTAATTGATTCATGTAAAATGTTTGAGGGACTCTCTAGGGTGATGCAAGGTCTGCACAAAGCTGGTTGGATGACTAGCGTTTTAGAGGAAGTCAAGTGTCAGGATTGCTCGGAGATAGGGTAAATTCCCTGAGTTTTTTTTTCCAGTATTCCTCTTGGATAGATTCATCAGTTTGCTGATATTTATTATACACATAATTTCTCACTGCTACTTAATAATAAAAACCCTTAGCTATTGCATTGGTTTTCCCAAGTTGGGTTTTTCGAGGACAGTTGTCCAAAAATAATGGTCTCATAATTTTGTGTGTGTGCCAGTATTTTCTCATTTTCTAATTTATCTTCCACAATATTTTTTTTTGTAAGCCTAGCAGGAGTACATCTTCATCATGTCCAATGTATCACCCCAATCGGGGTGAGGAATTGAATTGGTGACTTCACATCAAGGAGTTCCTTAACAAAGCACTTGAGTGCCATATATCCAAGACCCTGTGGACATCTTCCGCAATGTTTTTATTTGTGAAGATTTTAGTGTGATTTATTTGATATTTGTCATAGAAAATAAATTATTAACTAATTTACAGTTACAAGAAAAAATTTCAATTGCTACAATAGAATTTCAATAGTGAAATTTTCACATGTTATCAGAGTGATTTTGATTAGACATGGAAGGTTAGAAGCAAAGGAAGAAATTTGTTGTTCAAAGCAAGTAGCAAGACAAATTTATGGGGGTTGCGCAGAGCCTAAGCCAAGCAATGTCTATTGTTAGGTAGTTTGATTTTTTAGTGCAAGTTGGTAGAAAAATCCATCTTGCCAATTCGAGTGATTCTAGCAGGCAGAAGGGTAGTTGTAGCTCACATTTTCGCTGAGCAAATTCCTTGTTTAGGCGTAGAAGGGTTTTATAGAAGTTTTCAGTAGTAGAATCAGTGTCGAGTGGAATAGAAAGCACACACATAAAGGGAAATTACTCTCAAAGGGTTTCTAGTTTAAAAGTTTGATTTTCCAGCTGCAGGTGGCAGTAGCTGCAAGAAAAGTTTCTCACTCTAGAAGGGAGTCTGAATAACAGATTCAATAGCCAAGCAGAGGGAAAAAGGGATTCCCTAGTCTAGACTCAAAATGACCACAACTGGGCTTAGAGATCGAGATAGGTTTGAGGGATCCTCCAACTATGTCATTTGGAAGGATAGGATGTCCTTCCTGCTAAATGAATTTGGCTCGAAGACCTATGCAAAAAAATGTTGTGGCAGAACCGACTTATGCAGATCAACTAAAGGAATGCAGGAAGAGATATCAAAGGCAAAGCAGATGACCTTGGCTGGATTTTGGGACCATATAGTCTTGCATATATCAGCCAATAATATAGCCAAGGAGATGTGGCATGCTCTCACTCAGGTATATTAGAATCCTTTCGAGCAGCGGAACATATTCTTGCAAGAGAAGCTAAGAAACATCAAGGTGCAGAAGGGTGAACGCATGGATCCATTCCTCACCAGAATTCAAGAAATCTGAGATCAACTTGCAGCCGTTGGGGAAGCACCTCAACCTACAGAGCTTAAGTGTTTGGACCTATAAAGTGTCTCAAAGGAGTGGCAAGTCTTTGTCAAAAGCATATTGGGACAAGACACACTGTCAAAGTGGGACCAAATGTGGTCAGACCTGTAGTAGGAGGAGATGAGGCAAGCTCTAGTAAAGAGCTCCATCAATGGAAGAAATGACAAGGGTGAGAAGGAAGAGGAGAATGTGGCCCTTGCATCAAAGGGTCCCAGTCAGGAACAGGGGGAGAAGAAGAAGAAGAAGGACCTATCCAAGTTCAAGTGCTTCAAGTGTGGTGAGATTTTCCACTATAGTACTCAGTGTCCTCTCAGGAAGAAGGATAGGCAGGAGAAGCAGGACCAGGTGGTAGCATCCACAGAGATAAACAAGTTGTCCTTCAGGTCAGAGGAAGATTTTTCCATGTTTGAAATGTTTATTTGTGGTGGCATCAGATGTTCTCTAGGCCTCAATTTTTAGGGACGCTTGGGCACATGCATCCCAAAGAACCCAGAAACCGTTTTGGGAAATTCCACCCAGAAACAATTTTATTAAATTAATTAATACTTTTAATGGGTTTCCTAAGTCTAAACTTAGGAAAATTAAAAAATTAATGGGTATTAATCTAATTGTGGGTGAATCTTCTAGATAAAGACGGAGATCAAGTCAAAATGATCTAAGCCTTTGATTAGGATTTAATATAGGTCATTGGTTGTCCAACAGGAAGATATAAGAAGGGGCTTGAGGGTCATTTGGAAAACACACCCGAGGCAGATACTCAGTTGTCTGAATAAGATTGATTTTCTCACTAGTAAAAGTTCAGCAAGAGAAAATTGAATCAGAGGAGAGTAGTAGGTGGAAGATAGAGAGGGTGATCAGCATCAGTCAGGAGTGCAAGGGAAGAAGACACAGAGAAAAAGGAGGACAACACAAAAGGTGTGACGCAGGCAGAGACAACGCAGGGGCAGCTTGACGCTGCAACTGCGTAAGCCAGTCTTATGCTAGGATACAGTGAGACATAAAGGGAAGAAGAGAACTTCTCCTGGACCATAAAACTGTCAGGAAACGTCTGTAACTTTTCCCTTATGCTGGTTGCAAATTGTACATGATATTTTTGCTGAAGAATAATAAAGAAACCCTCATCTACTGCACCGGTTTTCCCACATTGGGTTTTTCCGGGGACGATTTTCCAAAAAAAAATTGTGTCATTGTGGTTGTATTTGTGCCAGTGTGTTTCCTTATATTTAATTTCTACAATGTTTTAATTGTGAAGACTACAGTAGAATATATTTCAATATTTGCTGTAATATTATTGTAGATAAATTATTTATGAGGTAATAAGTAGAAGAAATAATATTAATCACTGCAGTATAATTTCTATTTAGAATTTTTCACATGGTATTAGAGTCACATGGAAGCAGAAGAGAGAAACCAAAGGATCTAGTATTAAAAGGAGAAGGGAATTTGAAATTCGAATCTCCTAGAGGATTGCACAGTTCAATCCAAGGAGACTGGATTTAGTGGGAAAACTCTCTCTAAGTGAGTCGATAGAAAGGTAAGTCTTTCCAATCGAAATTTATCAGTGGTACAGGGTACAACATAGCAAAATATTGAGCAAGGAGGGTTGTCTCAGGTGGGACGCAGTTTTTTCCTACAATAGTTGCTGGGATAGTTTAGCGTCAGAAATTGGCACAGTATGGATACTCAAAATGTCTCAGATTTATCTACCAAATTAGATGAACAATTCACACATGCCTACAAAATTTAGCATCAACAGATGTTTGGTACATTGATAGCAGGGCTTCAACTCATACTGGAGTATGAGAACATTTCTTGATCTATCAAGAAAAAACAAATGGACTTCTAAATAACTATGGGAAACATAACGAACTGTACTCCAGTAGGGAAAGGCACCATATCTTTTTAGACAAAAGCAGGGACCAACATCTGAGCCACTAATGTTCTGCATGTGCCAAGATTAGAAATGAACTTAATTTTAGTGTCCCAACTACAGGACAAGGGATATGTTGTATACTTAATAGGAAATAAGGTATACATCAAGCATCTATGTTGGAAGAATAAAAAGCAAATTGTGGTTTGAAGAAACAAGTTGTATAGGTTGTAGCTCGAACCATTAATGGCATTGATAGGCAGCAACTGTAATGGTAAGAAGGAGCATAATGAATTATGGCACAGGCGAATGGGGCACTTACACCATGGAGCACTGAGGATGCTCAGAGAGACTGTTATAAAGGTATCAGTCCTTAGCAATGAACATGATGACTTATGTAGAGGATGTGTGCTAGGAAAGTATGCTAAAGCAGCTTTTTCCAGAAGTAAAAATAGAGTAGAGTGTGTATTAGGACTAATACACTAAAATATTTGTGGTCCTATGTCCACAAGGGCTCTTGGCGGTGGCAAATACTTTGTCACCTTTATTGATGATCACTCCAGAAAAACCTGGATCTAATTCTTAAAGACCAAGGATGAGGTTTTTGATCGTTTCCAAGAGTTTAAAGCTATTGTTGAAAATATGACAGGGAAAAAGATAAAATAATTGCTTTTAAATAATGGTGGAGAATATACAGAGAAAAACTTCACAGATTTTTACGAAAAGGAGGGAATCAAAAGAGAGTGGACAACTCCATATAATCCGAAGCAGAATGGACTAGCAGAATAGAAGAACATAGCTATTATTGGGAAACCAAATATATGTTGTATGATCAGGATCTACCTAGGTATCTATGGGAAGAAGCTTGCAACACAATAATATATATCCATAATAGAACTCTTCATAGAGCATTCGGGAAGAGAATGCCCAAGGGAGTTTTCACAAGCAAGAAGCCAGAATTCAGTCATCTTAGGATATTCGGAAGTGTGGCTTATTGTCAAATTCCATACAAGAAGCGTAGTAAACTAGATTAAACTGCAAAAAAAGGGTATCTCGTAAGATACAAAGAGACCTCAAAGGCATATAGAATCGACATTCTTGGTAGCATGAAGATTATAGTAATACGAGATGCAAATTTCATGGAAGATAGAGCTTTCATAAAATCTCGTGAGATGCTTGTAGGAGATCAGTCAAGAGATGTTCTGTTAGTCCAAGAGCAGCAAGGGCAGTAAGAAGGAAAGGCGAGAGGACATACACCTGGATCGGGCATAGTGACCAACACCAATGTCTCCTCTGAAGGAGGAAATGCAGATGATTATCAACAGACAAAATGACATGATCAGGAGGAAGAGTTGGTTGAGCCTCCCACCACCAGCGGTAGAACTAGCAGATAAGTACGGTAGACACTAAGGGACGTAGAAGAGTTTGTTGGAGCTCCTAGAGATAAGAAGAGGTAGCGTAGACAACTAGACAAATACCAAGCATTGGTAGCTCAGGTTGAAGAACACTCTAGCTTTCAGGAAGTTGTTCAAAAGCAGGTATGGGTGGATGCCATGGTAGAAGAATACAACTCCATCATGACGAATGATGTCTGGGAAGTAGTACCTAGACCAGAAGATAGATCAGTTGTAGGATCACAATGGATCTATAAGATCAAGTATCTTGCAAAAGGCTGCATAGAGAAGTACAAGTCAAGCTTCGTGGCAAAGGGGTATGCTCAGAAAGAAGGAACAGACTATGAAGAGACCTTCGACCCAATTGCTCGATACACCTCTATCAGATTTTCTATATCCCTAACAACTCTAATGGGATGGGAGATTCATAAGACGGATGTCATGACAACATTCTTGAACTCAGTGATAGAAGAGGAGGTGTATATAAAACAACCCGAAGGCTTAAAAATGGATGAGAAGAAAACTCATATTTGCAGGCTAAAGAAAGCCTTGTACAGGCTCAAGTAGGCACCCAGAGCATGGTATGGTCATATTGATAGTTACCTACAGCAGTTGGGATTTGTCAAGAGTGATGTTGATCCCAATCACTACTATTTGGTTGTAGAGAATAAGCCACTTATTTTGGTGCTATATGTAGATGACCTGTTCCTAACTGGGTCATCCTGGCTCATCCAGGATTACAAGAAGAATCTTGAAGCCGAATTCGACATGAAGAACTTAGGATTGATGCATTATTTTCTAGGATTGGAAGTTTGGTAGAATAATGGGGAGATCTTCCTTGGATAAGGAAGGTATGCTACAAAAATTCTAAAGAGATTCAGAATGCAGGATTTTCGATCCATGGCCACTCCCATGATCACCAACTGAAAGAAAGTAGATGCATCAGAAGACAAAGAAGTAGATCCCACCTTATATAGGCATCTCATTAGGTCGCTTATGTATCTGGTCAACACACGGCCAGACATTTGTTTTGTTGTCAACACTCTTAGTCAGTTCATGCTGGAACCAAAAAAGGTGCATTGGATAGCAACAAGACACATCCTTAGGTATGTATGTGAAATAGTCAGATATGGTTTGCAGTAATCTAGAGGGGAGGATGTTAGCTTGAATGGGTTCACTGATGCAAATTGGGTAGGTAATTCAATAGACCGCAAAAGTACCTCGAGGTACTGCTTCAGTGTTGGATCAGGGACGATATCTTGGTGCAGAAGGAAGCAAAAATCAATAGCATTGAGTTTAGTAGAAGTAGAATATATGGCAGCCATCACAACTACGTGTGAACCCATATGGCTCAGAAAATTTATTGTGAGCTTATTCTGAAAAGGGATGGAAGTGACCAAGGTTTACTGCGATAATCAGAGTTGTGTTAAACTCTCTAAGAATCCAATATTTCATGATCGGTCGAAACATATAGATATTTGTTGTCACTTTATCAGAGAATGTGTTCAGCATGGGTCAATACAACTACAAGATGTCCCCACAAGAAAGTAGGTGTCTGATATACTCACAAAGGCTCTCGGAAGAGATAATTTCACTTAGTTAAGAGAGCAGATGGGTATGGTTGAAAATCTATTTCAGTAGCAGCAACAGTTTGCAATGCAGGGACAGTTGGCAGTGGCAATTCTAACAATAACACAGATGCAGACATTTAGAGGGAGTTGTAGTACAAATGTAGCATTGGCAGTGGCAGTGTCAAAGGGAGCAATACAGTTACAACAATAATGTAGTAGTTGGTGGGCATCATGTCAAACATCAACAATGCAAAGGACGATGCTTCAGAGTCATAGCAGTATGCAACAACAACATATTGCTAGAGTACATTCCTTGATAAGAGGGAGTGTTTATTTGGGGTAGCATCAGAAGTGATCTAGCCCTCAAATTTTGCAGGGAGACTTGGGCACATGCATTCCAGAGAACCCAGAAACCGTTTTGGGAAATTCCACCCAGAAATAATTTTATTAAAATAATTAATATTTGTAATGGGGTTCCTAAGTCTAAACTTAGGAAAATTTAAATATTAATGGGTATTAATCTAATTTTGGGTGAATATTCTAAATAAAGACAAATATCAAGTCAAAATGATCTGAGCCTTTTATTAGGAGTTAATCTAGGTCGTTGGCTACCCAACATGAAGATATAAGAAGGGGCTTGAGGGTCATTTGGAAAACACACCAAAGGCAAATACTTAGTTTCCCAAGTAAGATCAATTTTCTCACTAGTCAAAGTTTAGTAAGAGAAAATCAAATCAAAGGGAGAGTAGCAAGAAACAAAGAGAGAGGGTGACCAACATCAGTCAAGAGTGCAAGGGAAGAAAACGCAGAGCAGATGGAGGAAAATGTAGAATGTGTGATGTAGGCATAGACAATGCAGGGGCAACTTGACACTGGAACTGCGTATGCCAGTGTGACGCTGGGATAGCATGGGAAAGTTTGACGCTAGGACACAGTGAGACATAGAGGGAAGAAGAGAACTTCTCCTAGAC
The DNA here is from genome assembly GCA_000404065.3 of Pinus taeda. NCBI lineage: Eukaryota > Viridiplantae > Streptophyta > Pinopsida > Pinales > Pinaceae > Pinus > Pinus taeda. The sequence goes on from APFE030978375.1 coordinate 101,520, forward strand.
TAGAAACTTTTCAGGGAACGTCTGTAACTTTTCTCTTTTGTTGGTTGTAAATTATACATGAGGTTTTTGTTGAAGAATAATAAATAGACCCTCATCTGCTGCATCAGTTTTCCCACATTGGGTTTTTTGGGGACGATTGTCCAAAAGATAACTGCGTCATTGTGGTTGTATTTATGCCAGTGTATTTCCTTGCATTTACTTTCTGTAATGTTTTAATTGTAAAGGCTACAGTAGAACATATTTTGATACTTGTCGTAAGATTACAGTAGATATCTTATTTCTGAGGTAATAATTAGAAGAAATAATATTTATCACTATAATAGAATTTCTATTTAGAAATTTTCACATGCATTTATACCTCCATGAGTGAGGTGGGGTGATATGGTGCTATAGTCCTAGATTAGCAAAGAGTTGAGCATGATCCATTGAGATATCTTCCTCATGGATCATTACCTTGCTACAATGGCCCACAATATTCAATAGAAGGATGGATCAATGTCAGTGATGCAGTCAATTTCCAGAGTGATAGTTGTAGACTAGTGGTATTCAGGCGTTGAGGAGCATAGAGTAGTGTTAACTACAAAGCAGGAGGCTCAGTAGCAGAGTCAACAACAATGCAGACACCTAGTAAACAATGTAGAGGCTAATAGTAGCCAGGAATCAAGAGACATATGTAGCATGAGACACAACTGATTTAGTATTTTGAATGCTTCTTAGTTGCAGTAGTTGCAGTAGCAGCAACAACAATTGAGAGGGATTTGCAATGTAGATGTAGAGTTGGTAGTAGTATAGAAATGTAAGCAACAACACAGATGCAACATCAGAGTTGCATAGTAGTTGGTGGGTAGTGGAAGGCAGTCATGTTGGCATTATGACACAAGTTTGGTGCTATGACACAGGTGTTGTCCTTGATGGAAACTCAGTCAAATGATAGATCATAGTTCAGGCTCATAGAATGAAAGAAAAAGAAGTATACGCAGTTTCCTTGTGACCAAGCCACAAATACACGCGGTCTAGTAGACCAAAAGGCGCGTATGCGTATACACACACTTTCTCGCAAGGAAAAGCGCATACATGTTGGAAAATTTGGTTTTGGTTCGTGGTATTTGGTCCATGATATTTGGTCCGTGGTATTTTGACCTGTGGTATTGATCCAAGATATCTTGACCAAAGTATTGACCCCAGGTATTTGGTCCTAAGTATTGTTTCTAAGTGGTTTTGGACCATGTTATTGAGTAAGGCCTAAGACTATAAAAGGAAAAGGAGATCATTAGGAAAAAGCACTCAAGTATTGAATATCTAATGAAGAGCAAGATCTAGACTACTGGTCATTAGGTTATGGTGCATAGCTGGATCTGAATCAAGGAGGAACCTGAGCACTTGAAGAAGGATAAAGTTCTATTGATGGGTCAAGATCTTAAGGCTTGAAGAGAAGTGTCTTTATGTGGTTTGATCTTTTATCTGAATAGTTGGCGCATGTCGCAATCTGTAAATCTGATGATCTGGGTATAACTGATGTCTGAATAGTTGTAAAGGTTAAATCATCTTTTACATATCTGTACATAGGCTCACTATAGCAAGGGCGCGTATACACGCTGGTTCAGCATTTCAAAACAACGTATGCACAGGTTTGTCTTGAGCAAAGTGCGTATGCACGTAGGTTCGACACATTGAAGTAGCGTACAACTCGTAAAATATGTTTTAGCTACTTCTATCTGTTGTTGCAGTGTTCTGGGTTCTGGCTTGGGTTTTGGTTACTGTTACTGTGTTCTGGTTACAACTTTCAGAAAAGTGATTGTTTGATTAAGTTTTGGTTGGTACAAAGGAGATTAGTTGATGCCGATACATTTGATGTTTGATTGATGTTATTGATGGATCCAGTCTGAAAATTTATGAAACGTGGTCCTTGGAAGAAAAGAGAAGGTTGTAGCCTTCTGTAGGTCAGCACGTACATACTAGTACATCAGCTAGTACAAGAGCTAAAGGGGTTGTAGCTCCCTTCCACGAGAAGCTGGAGAACAAGAGAAGGTTGTAGCCTTTTGCAGGTAGAAGTTTGTGTACTGGTATAAGACTGCACAAGTACAAAAATATTGTAAAAAGAAGTTTCTTATTAAAAGAAGATAGAGACGAATTGCAGCAGGTGGTTTTCACCCACATTAGGTTTCCACCTTATATCTTTTGTTCTTGTGTGCGATTGTCTATTATGTTTTTACTGTACTTGGTTACTTTTATATGGTTCTGATACACAGATTAAAGATCAACATTTGATGAATTAACTAAATTATAAGTCTACAGGATATACACTAGTTCTCTTAACAATAGTTGCGTATATACGCAAGTTTCATTAACTGAAGTAGCATATACAAATCTGATTATGAAAAGAAATATTATTGACTTGATAATACTGATTCACCCCCCCTCTCACTATTATTTCCAACAATTGATATTAGAGCAGGTCCTTCAGAAGAAGCTTGATTGCTTGAAGGAAGATCTATCATCATGAGCAACTACGAAAGAGAGGCATCCATCAGGCCACCAATCTTTGATGGGAGCAACTTCATCTATTGGAAGGTAAGAACCACAACCTATCTTCAATCTCTTGGAACAGAAGTTTGGGATATCGTGGAAGGAGGATACACATTTCCATCAGCAACTCCTACAGATACGACAGGTAAAAAGCAGTATGAAACAAATGCAAAGGTTGTCAATACTCTATTGGGGATTCTGTGATAATCAGAACTCATCAAGGTTATGTAGCTCAAAACCCCCAAAGAAATATGGGACAAGATCATTCTAAGCTATGAAGGAGACGATCAAGTAAAACGTGCAAAACTACAATCTCTCAGAATTCAATATGAAACTGTTAGAATACAATGATGAAAGTGTAGCTAATTATTTCCGACATATAAATGAGATTGTTAATCGCATGAATAACTTGGGGGAAGAGATAAAATAAGTTACTTTAGTTGAAAAGGTTCTAAGATTCTTGTCTTATAAGTTTGAATCAAAAGTTTCTACCATAGAAGAAAAGTAGAATCTTCAGAGTATTGTTATGTCACAGCTGCACGAAATCCTAATTGCTTTCGAAATGAAAAAAGGGGGTCCATCAGATATGAGAGAAGCCACATTCAAATCTTCAAGAAAAGGAGAACTCAATGAGTTAAGACATACGTTAGAAGGAGAGGAAGAATCAAGCTTTGTCAAAAACCTTCAATGGCGTTCTGGAAGATTCAGAGGTAAACTACCTTTCAAATGTTTTTCTTGTGGAAGAGTAGGTCATTATGCTACCAAATGTCCTCACAAAGATAAGCTTGATAAAGGTAAGGAATCAACAAAATGGAATAGAAAACAAAGTGTAAATAAGAAGAGCTACTATACGCATGAAGATAGTGATGGTTTATCAAATATTGATGAAGATGAAAATAGTAATGATTATAGACTTTTGATGGCTTTTGAAGATTATGATTTCTTGGATGCTTTAGATGAAGATGGTCTCTATGAAGAAATTTCTAAACTTAAAATCTGTTTAGAAGAAAAGAGTATGATTATAGATACTCTTACATTCCAACTTAATGAAAGGGAAAAACACAATGAAAAGTTAGAAAGTGAATTTGTGGGTCTAAGAAAAGAAATTGAGAAAACAAAAGCTCTTAATCCTAAATTTGCTAAAGGATCAGAAACTTTAGATGAAATTATCAAAGTGCAGTGTTCTCCTCTGATAAAGATAGGTCTTGGATATACTGCAGAGCCATCAACCTCCAAAATCTATCTTGATGCAGCAAGGAGAAAGGAACATGTTGACAATCATCAACAGGGGCTTAAAGCAAATCACTAGGTAAATCGAGTTCAATCTACTTCAAGGATGAACAAAAGCTATAACCAACCACAGGTAAATCATTCTCAATTTTCTTCAAGAATGAATATCAATGGAAACTACAATCATCAGGTCAGTAGATTCGATAATCATAGGAATTTCATTAATGGCCAATGTTTTTCATGTCATAACTTTGGACACAAAGTTGCTCAATGTGTTGCTTACAAGACCATCATGACTAGAGAAGCACGAAATCAAAGGAATGTGACTGGGATCATGAAAAGGACCTACAATAACTTTTCTGCTCTTGAAAATGAAATAGAATGCTCCATCTGTAACAACTTCGGTCATGAAGACTCTGAATGCAGGAGTAAATTTCGGCAATCACCTCAGAAGGAGCAAGCCTCCTTGGTTCCCAAAACATGGAAAAAGAAAGAACCACAAACCGAAAGATGTGGTATAGCCTTATATGCAGAAGGACAAGAAAATCAATGGTACATCAACAATGGATGCTCGAAACACATGACAGGGTGATAAAGAAAAACTTCAGTCATATAGTGCCTTAGAAAAGGAAAGGAAGGTCTCATTTGGAAATGACACCCCTGCAGTCATAAAAGGTAAAGGCTCTGTTCTCTTAAAAGAAAAGGTCAAAGATGGGAATGTTATGTATGTTGATGGTTTAAAGCATAATCTATTGAGTGTTAGTCAAATGTGTGATCAAGGAAATAAGGTAGTATTTTGATCAAATGGGTGTGTTTTTCGTGAGCTTGATGTAGGAGAAACAGTGATCAAAGGCATAAGAACTCCAAATAATTTATACATACTCAAGGGAGGACAACAACAATGCTATCTAAGAAAAAATGATGAGCACTGGCTATGGCACAGAAGATTGGGGCATCTACGCTTCCCTCAGATAAGGAAAGCATGCAAATTCCAAGTTGTTCGCGATCTTCCTGACATTAGAATTCCAAAAAATACAATATGCAAATCATGTCAATTTGGTAAGCAAACCAAAACACATTTCCCTGAGAAGGAAGGATTAGCTAGTAAGCCGCTTGAACTTGTCCATACTGATTTATGTGGTCCATCAAGGAAAAAGTCACCTTGTGGAGAATAATACTTTATATTGCTCATTGATGAATTTTCCAGAATGTGTTGGATAGGACTTCTAAAGCATAAAGACGAAGCATTTGAAATTTTCAAAGCATTCAAAGCTTTGGTTGAAAATGAATCAGATTGCAAAATCAAATTCCTCAAATCTGATCGAGGAGGGGAATTTACCTCGGATGAGTTCTTCGACTTCTGTGAAGAACATGGAATAAGAAGGGAATTCTCTACCGCAAGGACTCCTCAGCAAAATGGAGTGGTAGAAAGGATGAACAAAACTGTTCAACAAATGGCTCGTGCTATGCTAGATGAGCCTGGAACTACTGCAACCTTATGGGATGAAGCTGCATTTACTGTCATCACTATTCTCAACAAAACAAATGTTCCGGTGAACAACACTCAAACTCCTCATGAACTTTGGTATGGTAAGACTCCTATTGTAAAATACTTCAAAGTTTTTGGAAGCAAATGTTACATCAAAAGGACTAATGAAAAACTTGGCAAGTTTGAACCTAGAGCAGATGAAGGCATTCTCCTTGGTTACTCTTCCCAAAGTAATGGATACGAGTGTTATAATAAAAGACTAGGAAAAATTGTTGAAAGTATTGATGTTGTGGTTGATGAAGTAGGCGAAAATCCAAAGCAGGTAAAAACTGAAGAGTGGGAAGATGATGAGGATTATCCTTCCACATCAAATCAGACTAATACTAAAGAAGAAGAAACCAATGAAGCACCAGAAGAGCAGATAACAACAGAAGAAAAGACTCCATCCAGATATGTTCAGACAAATCATCCAGAGACTCAAATTTTGGGACAGAAAGAGGCAGGTGTGCAGACAAGAAGAACTATTACAGAAGCTTCAAGCTATCTATCATTGATTTCTTCCATCGAACCGCAAAATGTACATGAAGCATGCAAAGATGAATGTTGGGTCAAGTCCATGAATGAAGAGCTTGAGAAAATTGAAAACAATAATACTTTGGAATTAGTTCCTAGACTTCATGATAAGAATGTCATAGGAACCAACTGGATATTTAGAAACAAGCTGAATGAAAATGGAGAAGTTATTAGAAACAAGGCCAAACTTGCTTGTAAAGGGTATGCTCAACAAGAAGGTATAGACTTTGAAGAAACTTTTGCACCTGTCACTAGACTCGAAGCCATACGAATGTTCCTTGCTCTTTCTAGCTTTTAGAAGTTCAAAGTATATCAAATGGATGTGAAATATGCTTTTCTTAATGGAGACATAGAAGAAGAAGTGTATATTGAGCAACCAGACAAATTCATCCTTGGAAATGATCCAAAACTCGTATGCAGACTTAGAAAGGATCTCTATGGTCTAAAACAAGCTCCAAGGGCCTGGTATTATCGTCTTGACAAATACCTTCATCAACAAGGTTTTTCAAAAGGATCAGCTGATAGCAATCTATATATAAAAATTGACAATGATAAATTGCTAATACTTCTTGTGGATGTTGATGATATCATTTTTGGTAGCAATGAAGAAGTCATGAATCAAAACTTTGCCTTGGTAATGCAGAAAGAATTTGAAATGTCCCTGCTTGGTGAGCTCACATATTTTCTTGGCTTTCAAGTTCAACAAAATAAAAATGGTATTTTTTTATCACAAACCAAGTACCTCAAGAAAATCTTGAAGAAATATGGCATGGAAGATTCTAAACCAATATGTACCCTTATGGTAACAGGATGCAACCTCAGCGCAAATGATGAATCAACAGCAGTACATCAACCAACCTACAGATCCATGATTAGTAGTCTTCTCTATGTAACAGGTACCCAATCATGCATGCAATGGGAATAGTTGGAAGATTCCAAGCAAATCCAAAGGAATCACGCCTGCAGGTAGTCAGGATCATCAAATATCTTCAAAAAACTTAGAATTTTGGATTATGGTATCCTAGGGACACAGATCTTACACTTTATGCATACACAGATGCAAATTGGGCAGGAAGCATGGATGATAGAAAAAGCACTAGTGGTGGTGCATTCTATATGGGTTCCGGATTAATGTCTTGGTTCAACAAGAAACAAAGTTCAATTGCATTATCTACAGCTGAAGCAAAATATGTGGTTGTTGCATCTTGTTGCACACAACTCCTTTGGATGATGCAAACATTGTAAGACATTCAGATCACATGTACTCCACCCATCTCCATTCTATGTGATAATACAATTGCAATCAGTATTTCAAAGAATCAAGTCATGCATTCCAAGACCAAGCACATACCTATCAAATACCATTTTCTCTGGGAACAAGTGCTTGAACAAAAGGTCAAGTTGGAGTATATTCCCTCAAAGGAACAAGTTGTTGATATATTCACTAAACCACTGCCCACAGAGGCATTTGAATACCTCAGACAGAAGCTGGGAGTAGTTGATGCATCATCTTGCTGTTGACACTTATCTGTCTCAAAGAATAGTGGTTGTATGCGAGTTTCATGAAGCGTATCCGTGTACATACGCCGGTTTCTGTGGATACAACCGTGTATATGTTGGTTTGAAAAATATCAATGGGCCAGACTCATGATGAAAATAGTCTGATATGGGTCTATCAATGATCATCTGGCACAAGTTCAGGGGGAGCATATACTTCTAATAATGCATTATCATTGTTGGCATTATCTTGGAAGATCTTGGTACAATTTCACAGTTGTTTTTTATTTAGGTGGAATAGGTGCAGAGGGAGATCATGGTTGTTGGTCTGGATGGTGATTGACAGGTGTTGCTGATGATAGTTGTTGATGACTATCATAGTCTTGTTTTAGAAATTTCGTCTCTACGTCATGTGTATCTTTATTATCAAGGTCATGTAACGACTTATTTTGTTTCCCCACTATGCCTGGGATGGATGATGTAATGTTCTTGTTTTATCATGTATAAACTTTTGGTATATTCCCACTTGATTGGATGGATGAGTCAATCTTGGTATATCCCCACTTGGTTGGGAGATGGATGTATGTATGAGTCTTTGGTGATAGGAAGGTCATTTATGATGTATAGAGTCATGTTCTTCTTGTAGAACATCTTTTTGCAGACCTTGCTTACAGTCGGCGGGAGCATGATCAACACACTTCAACATATCAGAGAATTCAACATGTACTCAGGGGGAGCATAACCCTTTTCCCTTGATGACAAAGGGGGAGAATGACTTGGGGTTTCCATCAAGTCCAAGGGGGGAGATTGTTGGCATTATGACACAGGTTTGGCGCTATGACACAGGTGTTGTCATTGATGACAACTCACTTAGATGACAGATCATAGTTCAGGCTCATAGAATGAAAGAAAAAGAAGTATACACAAGTTCCCCATGACCAAGCTGCGTATACACGCAGTTTATTAGACCAAAAGGTGCGTATGCGTATACACGCACTTTCTCACAAGGAAAAGTTTGTACATGTTGGAAAACTCGGTTTTGGTCCGTGGTATTTGGTCCCTGGTATTTTGACCTATGGTATTGATCCAAGGTATCTTGACCAAAGTATTGATCCCAGGTATTTGGTCCTAAGTATTGCTTCTAAGTGGTTTTGGACCATGGTATTGAGTAAGGCCTAAGACTATAAAAGAAAAAGGAAATCATTAGGCAAAAGCACTCAAGTATTGAATATCTAATGAAGAGCAAGATCTAGACTATTGGTCATTGGGTTAAGGTGCATAGCTGGATCTGAATCAAGGAGGAACCTAAGCACTTGAAGAAGGATAAAGTTCTATTGATGGGTCAAGATCTTAAGGCTTGAAGAGAAGTATCTTTATATGGTTTTGATCTTTTATCTGAGTAGTTGGCACATGTCATAATCTGTAAATATGATGATCTGGGTATAACTGATATCTGAATAGTTGTAAAGGTTAAATCATATTTTACAGATCTATACACAGGCTCATTACATCAAGGGCACGTATACACGTTGGTTCAACATTTCAAAACAACATATATGTAGGTTTGTCTTGAGCAAAGTGCATATGCACGTAGGTTCGACACATTGAAGTAGCGTACACCTCATAAAATATGTTTTAGCTACTTCTGTCTGCTGTTGTAGTGTTCTGGGTTCTGGCTTGGGTTCTGGTTACTGTTACTGTGTTCTGGTTACAACTTTCAGAAAAGTGATTGTTTGATTCAGTTTTGGTTGGTACAAAGGAGATTGGTTGATGCAAATACATTTGATGTTTGATTGATGTTATTGATGGATCCAGTCTGAAAATTTATGAAACGTGGTCCCTGGAAGAAAAGAGAAGGTTGTAGCCTTCTGTAGGTCAGCACCTATGTACTAGTACATCAGCTGGTACAAGAGCTAAGGGGGTTGTAGCTCCCTTCTAAGAGAAGCTGGAGAACGAGAGAAGGTTGTAGCCTTCTGTAGGTAGAAGTCTGCGTACTGGTATAAGATTGCACCAATACAAAAATATTGTAAAAAGAAGTTTCTTATTAAAAGAAGACAGAGACGAATTGTAGCATGGTGGTTTTCACACACATTGGGTTTCCACCTTATATCTTGTGTTCTTGTGTGTGATTGTCTGCTCTGTTTTTACTGTACCTGGTTACTGTTATATGGTTCCGATGCACAGATTAAAGATCAACATCTGATGAATTAACTAAATTATAAGTCTGCAGGATATATGCTAGTTCTCTTAACAATAGTTGCGTATATACGCAAGTTTCATTAACTGAAGTAGCGTATACAAATCTGATGGTGAAAAGAAATATTATTGACTTGATAATAATGATTCACCCCCCCTCTCAGTATTATTTCCAACAAGTCATAGTAACCAAACATCAATGGCGTATAGAGGGTGATATAGAGATAGGTTGTTGGAGTGGTTCAGCATTAGAACACCTTCCTGACTAAGAGAGAGTGTTATTTTTTGTAGCATTAGAGGTGTTCTAGTCTCAAGACTTTGTGGAGAGGCTAAAGCACAAGAGTTCTCCATAACCCATAAATTGTTTTTGGAAATTCTACCTAAAAATGTCACAATTAGATTATTAACCTATTTTTAAATATTTCCTAAGTCTAAACTTAGGAAAATTGGTTAATTAATCAGTGTTAATTGAGAAAGGTGAGAATTATCTAGAAAATCACATGGATCGACTAGGAAATAGTCTCAGCCATTAATTAAGATTTGGTAGCACAAAGCCTTGAGAGGGAAATTTGAGACAACTGAAGAGGAGCTCATTCTCAGTTCCAGAGGCCGAGAATATTTTCCTGAGTGTCAGAAAGACATTTTCTCAGTCAGCGGTAGACATGATGGCTATATTGGCCGCTGATTTAGGCATAGTGTTTGAGGGACTGCACTAGAGCGACACAAGGCCTACGTAGAGATGGTTGGAAAACTATCTTTTCAAAGGCAGTCAAGCATCGAGATTGCTCAGAGAGAGGGTAAATTCCCTCAAAAAAAAATTGCAGTATTCCTCTTGGATAGATTCACTAGTTTGGTGATATTTATTGTACTCATAATTTCTCATTGTTACTTAATAATAAAAACTCTCAACTATTGCACCGATTTTCCCAAGTTGGGATTTTCTGGGGACATTTGTCCCAAAATAATGATGTCATCATTTAGTGTGTGTGTGCGCGCCATTATTTTCTTAATTTCCAGTTTATCTTCCATAGTATTTTTATTTGTGAATATTATAGTGTGATTTATTCGATATTTTCCATATCAAATAAGTTGTTGATTAATTTACAGTTAGAAGAAAAAATTCCAGCTGCTGTAATAGAATTTCAGAAGTGAAATTTTCACAGTGTGAGAGAAAATAATCATTAATGTTGCTAATTTTCATTGTGTAGGATTTTTACTATGGGCTTTCGTGGGAGAATGGGTGGTTCTCCCATTGCTAATTGACTTTGTTAATGTTAATGAACCTAACTCTGCTTTAGCTATGAAGTTGCAAGCAAAAGCCACAAAAATTGACAAAGATGTGTTCAGTCAAAGTGTCAAATTGCAAATTACAGTTGCTCCTATGAAACATTCCATACATGCGAAGTTAAAGGAATTGCTTCAAGAAGACGCAAGCTCAAAAAAAAATTAACATTTAAGAAATAAGAACATATGCTTTTACATAGTGTAAGTTTCTTTAAATTGCAAATGGCTTTTTCATTCAACAATTCACGGGATTCCAATTCATTTTCACATGGTTTTTCTTCTTCTTCTCTCCCCCACCCCCCCCCCCCCACATAGCTTTGTTTCAGAGTCACATTATCATTTATTATATGTATTTAATTAATTTTGAAGCAATTATTGCTATTTTGCACTGCGATGTCAAAACAAGTGTTACTATCAACAGAATAGCTAGTATGAGTAGCCATGTTGTATTATTGTTATTTGAATTATATACCTTATTGTTAAAAACTCATTGCTTTGTGAAAATTCTAACACCATTTAGCAATTTTGTGAACAATTCAAACATAATTGCTCTTTTGTTACTAGAATGAAAATGGATATTCAATAATTGTTTTTGATTGTCAGAAATTTGTTTCGACTTTGATGTTTATTTTAATCATAGATATGGTAATTACAATTTGAACCTAAATACAATTCTTGTTATATGAATGACATATTTTAGTTTCTTATAACACTTATAACAAAGTGCATTTTTTACTTTAAATATTGTCACATAGCTTTGACCAATCTTTGCAACTTGCTATGTTCTCTTATATATAGAATATAGAAAATGAACATAAAAAAATGTTTTCACAAACAACAGAAATTGACATCTAAAGTCTGAAATCATTTTTTATTCCATATGATGAAATCTTTGCTTTCAACTCTCTAGCCCCATTCCCATCCCCCCGTCCCCTATTTTGCCATTGTTTTTCCAAATAACTTGCAACTGCCTTAATCTTGACATAATTTCGCTGAACATATATGAAATGAAATTCAATTACTATCGATTTTAATGATATGAAATGATATTTAGCTACTCCAGGCAACTTATTTTATTAATATGCTACCTCGTGTTCTATTTTGATTAACCATAGTTAACTTATCATAAATACAAGTTGTTTTTTGCCATTTATTCAACGAAGTAGAGTGTACTTAGGGAGTTCACTACGTAAAATTGTTTTATTGTTTCTCAACTCTAGATTTAATAATTTCACATTTGGCGATTGTACTTGTATTTATTCAATATTAACCAAACTTAGTTCTTCATATAAAGAATAAAAATTTCATTTTATAAAGTTTCTTTCCACAAAGTAGAGAGGCACTTCTGCTTGTAGAATTATAGTTTATCATGTTTCCTTCTTTGCAAATTTTCTAATGTCCTCCAATAATAATACAATGAGAATTTTATGAGGAATAATTGTGTCAGGTTATTCGTAAATTAAATTTGGTTCGGTTTTACAAAGTAGTGGGACCAGTTGTCAATTCAATTTGTTGCAGAGAGTAGTTGAATACGTGTTGACATAATATATACTTGTGAATGTCATTGTGCACTTTACTATTTGTAGATATAATTGATGGTGTTCTCTACAAAAGTTACAATTTCACTCAAATAACAAAATTTTGTTTGGGATCTGGTGAATTTTGTTTTGAAGAAATCCAATCCCAGGAGTGTTTGAATCATGTTTTTGGTGGTGGAAATGGATTCAACACCATAAAAAATCCCTGAGGCACCCAAAATCTTGAAGTTTGACAGTTGTAACCTAGATTTACAAAAAATTCTAACAGATTTTATCAAAATATTCCTGGAATTTCCATGATTTTAGGGGAAAATTTGAAGGTTGTTTAGACAATGGTATATGTATATCAACAACATTATAGTAATAAGTGTTTCCAAAGTAAAAAAATAAATAATTTTCATTTTCAAGATTTATTTTACCAGTTATCATTAACGTTCGCTTTGAAATTTTCAATTGTTATTTAGTGAAAGTGTTAAATGTGTTGATAAATCTATAAATCAGAGATGAGCCTAGAAATGGGTAATGAAAAATGGTGGTGATTACTACTTGCATTGTACTAATAATTATTATTATTATTAATTAACCTTAGTCAGAAATCATGAGAGAATGTATATATAGCCATCTGGAATGCATAATGGCAATTAGTTTTGTACAGTGATTTTGAAAATTGTGTACCATTCACCATTTCTCGTATTACATAATCAAAATAAAACAAAGGCATTAAGGATTGAGTGGTGTGAGTCAGCTCAGTAACTAAATCAATTCATGATAGAAACCACTATTATCATGAGCTTTTTTATTATTATTACTACAACATATATGCACTTAGTCGTTTCGAAAACTTGTACGACTGCCAAGTTGTGCAGAAATTTCACCCTAGAATCGTTAATCTAACAAATCATTGACAAATTTTGCACAATCTAAGCTGGAAACTGCATCGGAAAACCTTTCAAAATGTAGTACGGATAGGAAACAATCTTCTATTGTATCACAATTTTTTGTTTGTATGACACATATTTCAATGATATTAAATCAATACCCAAATGCGCAGTAAGTGGACAAGATGGTTTTACAATATCAATATTTATTTCCACTACTTCTCATAAACGTGGCTTTGATATTTTCAATTGTTATTTATTAACAATGTCTTATGTGGTACTTTCCATGTGAAGAATAGAAACAACTAGTAATTGGGACTAGAGTAGCAAATTGTGAATTTACGAGACATTGGAGACAAATATAAATGGAAGATGAACGAAGCAAGTTATTTGTATTTATACAATCAACCAAGCGGTATTTGAATATGCCTTAAAAAAAAACATATATATTAGCACTAGTGAATAATTTCCTGGTTTGACATCTCAGCAAATTCAACATTATTCAACAGTTCATTCTCTCAATTGCTCAAGTTCTTATGCAAATTTCTCTACAACGTATTTATTTTTCTGTAGAATTGTTTAGGGAATTGTATTTTCTCACTTCACAAAAGTCTTAACGCATGCAGTAGTCACTGAATCTTATCAATTTACAATTGTTTTCTATTTTTCCTCTCGTATTTGCATGTGCTTTGCCCAAATAACCTAAATTGCATCCGAACAAAGAACCAATGCAATTTTGCATGTGATAATGTGTAAGAAAATAGTGAGAAACATAGACACTTTCACTAGTGAATACTTTCCTGATCTCACATCTCAACCAATTCAACAGTATTCAACAATTCATTTTCTCAATTGCTAAAGTTCTTTCGCAATTTTCTCTACAACATATTTCTTTTCCTGCATAATTGTTTAGGGATTTGTATTTGATTATTTCACACTTTATGAATGCAACAACTTTAGCAAAAGTTTTAACACATATATTAGTCATTGCATCTAATCAATTTACTATTGCTTTATCTTTTGCCTCTCGTATTAGCATTTGTTTTTCCTTAATAACTTAAATTGCATTTGAATAAAGAAACTATGCAATTTTTTCATGTCATAATGTGTAAGAACATGGTGCCTCTAAATCTTTGTCGATTTCAAAATATGGTTACACAACACATAATTTATTAAATTTGCAAAAAATCAAGTATCAATTATCGACAATGGACGCACAAAGAGTAGTTGAAGCAAAACAAAAACAAAAATCCCTAGATCCTTGTCGGGAAATTCAATTGCTTAAATTGCTTTCACTAAATTATCAACCAGGGATACTCATGAGTTTGTGATGATGCCAACAAAATATATGCAGGAGTAGGCAACTAACTCTAAGCTAAGCAAACTTGGTCGTTGTAGGAAAGAAAATAATAAGCTCCCTTATGTGTGGTCCTTCCATAATGTTTCACAAGACCTATCCACAATCAAAATTATTATGTATCTTAATGAATACAGTAAAGCATATAAACCTATAGAAAGCATTAAGATGAGTTACATGACTTAGTTGTTGTAGGCAAGAAAACATTAGGCTCCCTTATAGGAGGTCTCTTCATAATATTTCATAGGACCTATGAACAATCAAGATTATAACCCAACATATAAATCTAACCAATATTCACAACTATTTATAATGAAATAAAATGCTTCCTTGATCCATTTGGAGTGAGTTCAATTCTCCTAAGAGAAAAGTGACAAGCTATTCCATAAATTCATACATTGCATTAAAGCAACTTATATCTAAAACTATAGAATGGAAATTTATGTAAAATGAAGCTTTATTCTATTCCATCATAAGTTGGATACATGCTCCAAGAGTCCTCCACTTGGAATGGAAGAGGCACTCCTATTTGTACATAAACTTGAGATAACTAACAAAGATTTGAGATCCACAAATCTTTCCTAGATCTACAAATGTCTCATGTGGTTACAACCATGTGCTAACATTTAGCAAGTAGCATCTCTACAAATCCTCTCATAAATCTCTAATATCTTTGTTAAGAAATCTTATCAAAACTTCCATGATTCTTCTCCATGAAGTATGCTTGAAGGAATCTCCCAAATCTTCATCAAATCTTCAAGGGGTTCAAGAAGAAATTCGAATTTGAGGCTTGGTGGTGAAATATGACTTTGTTGAAGTCTTCAAATACACCTACAAACATCATGAAACTCATCCCACTTTCATATATAAGTGAAACCATGTTATTTTTCCAATATTTAATCATAAATTCACTCAAAACTACTAAAACAAATGCATTGGATAATAATAAGTCTAAACCCGATGTAATCATGAAAATAGTTTAGTGTAAGGGTATGGGAAAGAGAAATATGGTTTAAAAGTGAAGCGAAAGGTTGGTAAAAACATGGTATTTGAACGACCCAACAATCTCACATAATAGTATTCACCTTCCACACTTGTTACTGGTGCAGTGTCATTCACGACTCAAGGAAAAAGGAGAAATCCTGGTTTTGGAAAACTGGTTATATTTTACTTAGCAAGTTGTCGAAATGTGCAAGATAATTTTTGCAAATTCTTTCTAAACTAGACACATATAGTTCAAATATCCAAGTCCAAAACTATCGTGAATAGAGAGAGCATTCAACAAGCTATAGATGTGGAAACTGATAGCAATGAACCACCTAACTAGGTTGCTACTCATTTAGTAGAGGATAAAAAAATAATGGAGAAAATTGTAGAAGATGACATTATTTTTTATGAACACCCTGTCACATTGCAAAATGAAAAATATGACAAGACCAACAAAAAAAATGAGAGTTGAAAAGGTAAAGGTTGAAAATAAAAAGATTATTTATCAAGAACACATGGATATTGATTTGTCAGGCATTGACACGATAGGGATCATGGTATTGCAGCAACAATCTACCAATGATGCAAGTACTCAAAATGTTATAAATGTGCTTGCAAAAAATTAGATGTTGAAAAACAAATTAAAAGAACTACAAGGAATTGCAAATGTAGATCCTCTGTTAATGACTCCATTGGTAGTACAATCACCTTCATTGTCAAGTTTTGTTGTTGCAACACCACAACCATTTAACATGGTTGTAGATTTTCCTAATGCAGTGAAGGCATATATCCTCGACAACATATGTCAAAGATTAGAAAATATTCATGATGCATGACAAACAGTTTGCAATTCAATGCATTTGCAAAAGCATATGACGACATTTACGAACTTCATTAACAGTAACTTACAGAAGACAAGAAAATTGTTGACAATGAATTAAATACTTTTAAGTGGAGGCTACAACTCCTCTCTACTTTCGAAAAGCAAATTCAATAGCTACCAAATAGTGAATGAGTGAAGCAATTGGAAGCTGGATGGGAGGAAAGGGTCACTGCACTTGAGAATATCAATTTTTCCTGTAGTGACCTATGCAAAAGGACAGGTAGTGTCTATCTCAGGGAAGTGCATATTATAAAAGGCTTAAATGGTTCACGCATGTTGCAGGATTATGAGTAAATTTCAAACGACATATTACAAACTTAGTTGGAGGAGAAAAATAGAAAATGATAGCGGAGTTTGATAGCATCACTGATTTTATTGTAGAAAATATTGGAAAATGACTAATTACTTTTTCCAAGGTCAATAAGTAGAACGCTAAGTTGGTTGTCGAGGTGTAGGGAGAAGCTAGGGAAATTAAAAAATATATTTTCACTAAAAACATGAAAATGGAAGTTAGAGTTGCCCCCGACAAAGACTACATTAAAAAATTGGTGAACATGTTTCTTCAACGAGTCATGGAGTGGTAATACATGTTATAGATTGTTGTTTTGTGACTGCAGATAACGTTCAACGAAGCGTAACATTGATTTATGCTACAACAAATCCATCAACTTTACAGTTTTCTTTGCACAATTATGACTCTATTAAGCAAATTTGTCTTTTAATACTATGTTTTGAATATGATCTTGTACAAATATGAGATATGGTCACGGTCATTGATATTTTATTTTGACTATAATTCTTATTGAATCTGATTTTGTATCAATGTTATGATAGTGGCCTCTACATCTTTCAAAAAATATGCTTTCAACTTTTCTATTACATTCAGAGTTGTGATATTGTTTTAAATGAAATTGAACATCTAACAATGGTTTCAAATCTTAGACATGTATCTTTTAACAATAGAATACTTACATAATGTCTTGAGACCTGCACGAATTTCATTCCATAGAGTAAATAGTTAATTATGTTTATGACACACCCTTTTTGCCCATAGCGAAATAACTCTCAGTATTACAGTTCTCATTGTGAAGCTCTGTTTGCTAATATTGTGTTATTTAGTTCCTTGTACAGAGTTCTAATAAGTTTCTTCCACATAGTGAAAGATCTACGCAAAGTAATATCATATGGCCACCGTCATCGACATTTTATTCTAAATAAAATTCTTGTTGAATCTGATTTTTATTTATTTATTTAACTTTCATATTTTCTATTATATTCAATGTTATGTTGTTTCTTTAAACAAAATTGAACATTTGACAAACGTTTTCCAACTTAGACATATATCTCTTAATAACAAAATATTGGCACGTCTCCAGACCTGCATTAATTTCATTCAGTAGAATAATTAATCAGTTATGTTTTCGATACACCATTTCTTCCTTTAGCAAAATAACTCTTTGTAATAGAGTTTTGATCTTGTTGAGCTTGGTTTGCTAATTTTTTGTTATTTATTTCCTTGTACAAAGTTCTCATTGTACATATTAGTTCTCATATTTACAAATTGAACTACAAGAACTATTCCATTTAAAGCTACTTTACTGTATCGATTTTATGATAATGTTTTTTATTTGTATTCTAACACATACTTTGAAACGTTGTTTTATATCTCATACTGCGTTATTTATTAAGATAAAAATTAACATTTAACAATAGTTTTGGACCTGAGACATAAATATCTTAAGAATATAATTACAAATTGCAATTCATTTGAGTTAAGATTTGATTCTACCATTACAAATTTTAATCAATTAATGAGTTTCATGTAGTAAATATATGTTATTTGATATTGTTTGGTTTCCTGTACATAGTTGTCATTTTCCAAAGGTTACAAGGAAATGCTTCACTTTGAAGAAAAAGATTTACTGGGCAGTAAAACTTTTGCATAAGGATTGCCCTACTTG
Organism: Pinus taeda; assembly: GCA_000404065.3. NCBI lineage: Eukaryota > Viridiplantae > Streptophyta > Pinopsida > Pinales > Pinaceae > Pinus > Pinus taeda. The sequence continues at coordinate 119,919 of APFE030978375.1, forward strand.
AAAAACTATAAATCCAAAACTCATAGATATAAATTAAAGTAAATCTGCTTTATAATGAATTCAAAATTATTAATAATGAGTTCTTATCAAAGTTCAATGCAAATTGACTACCGAAATATGCATTGTTTATTATTAACAATATGAACAAAAGTTCGTAATCAAGAACTTTTTGTGATATCGTATATTAACTTTGAACTTTTTTGTGCTCGACTTCTGCAGTGAAACAAATCATTTAGTTCCAACTGCGAATATGTTCAACAATACGGAAGTTGAACTCGCTAACAACACCTGTCGATAATTTAATACTAAAATATTAGCAATAAATCTTTTAGTGTGAAGTTACAGAGATGCACACAATGAACACTATTTATAACTAAAATGGAAATGAAAACATACTATGGAAATATGCATTATTTATATCCAAAATATTTTCAATAATATTAACAATAAAATTCCTTAATGCAAAGTGTGAAGTGAGAAATTTCACACAATAAAATTTCTGTGTACAATGAACTTCCTCCACACTTCCACACAAGAGCATGAACAAATATCCATTAGATGAAATATATTTATCATTGAATTCCACTATGTGGAAAGCTTCACACAAAGAGAATCAATTAAATAACATTGGTATGCATTATTTACTATTAAAAAATTATTAATAATATAAGTGTAATCAATGTTATTTCGTTGCAGACAACAACAAATGAAAGCTTGAAAGCTTCTTCCACACAATGAACTTTTTCCGCATTTCTCTAACCAAAGTCAATGAAATGTCTTTTTTGTACCATTTTTATTTTTATTTTTTATTATTATTTATTATTATATTTATTTTTTAATTAATAATTAATTAATTTTATTTATTTATTTATTTATTTTATTTTTTTCGCTACGCAAAACCTTTATTCAATTAACTATCGTATGCAATAACCAGGGCCCATTCCGACTAGAATTTATCTCGCTTCTATTAAATGTTGTGCGACCAAACAAATGTGCGAAAGGTTGAAAATACAAATATCTTTTTTAATTATCATTTAGAAACATTTTCTTTACAATCACAGAACTATCTGTTTGGAATAATCGAAATGCGTTATTGAGTACAAAATAGTTGTATGGGCGAAGTTATGTAGAGATGATTGTGTGTGTGCAGATCTTATACGACTCAAGGCATTATTGATATGCGGAGGTGGTTGTGCATGCTCGTTTTATTATTAATAGATTCTGCAGAATACCAAAGTGCATAAAATGAAAGCTTGAGAGCTATTTTTCTCCTTTAACAATAGTGGCTTTATCCCTTTTTTTGGAAGCATCAACTCCTAAAATATTATTGTGTGGACAAAAGTTCAATGTGAAGAGGTCCGCACAATGAGTTGAACTTCTGCACATTAAACTTCCCTCCGTACAATAATCTTTCTTTCCCACTATTTGCTTACACGAAACTCGAAATGGTATTTTGCACAAGAGAGCATTACTTTGTTTAAATACAATATCCATATGAACTTGCCGACGAAGCTATGCCGAGGTGGTTGTGCGTGAAAGTACATCAATCTTTTACTCAATGAAATGTGCTTTTACGCACAACCTTTATTCAGTTGACTATCGTATACAATAACCAGTTCCTATTCCTACTAGAATTTATCTCGCTTCCATTTCATCCATCTGAGAGAGCTTAATCGAAACTGTGTGCAGTAATATACTTCTCTGGAAACCACTCTCTCTCATGGCCAAATTATTATGACCATTAGTACAAGATATATGTGCAGAATGTGTGAAGAAAAAAGTGTTGTGCCGCCAAACAAATGTGTGAAAGGATTAGTGCAAGGTTTATTAAAATAGTAAAAATACGAGTCTCTTTTTTAATTATGATTTAGGAATGTTTTGCTCGCAACCATGGAACTAGTTATGCGAAATAATCAAAGCACATTATTGAGTATAGAAATACTTGTATGGGTGAAGTTATGTGGAGATGACTGTGCGTGTGCATGTATTATGTGATTCAGGGCATTAATGAGTGCAAAAATAGTTGTGTTGGGGTGGTTGTGTGTACTTATTTTATTATTTTCATACAATGAAATCTTGAGAGCTTTTTTCATACCTGCAACAACTAAAAGTTATTTTTCTATTTTAAAAATGGTGGATCTTTTTTTTTTTTTTTGCAAGCGTCAACTTCGAAAAGATTATTGTGTGGACAAAAGTCCAATGTGAGGAGGTTAACATAATGACCTAAAATTTTGCACATTGAACTTCTCTTCGTACAATAATCTTCCTTCCCCGCTATCTGCTTACACAAAATTCAAATGAAATATTGCACAAGAGAATGTTACTTTTTTTAAATACCATATCCATATGAATGTGTTAATTAAGCTATGTAGAGGTGTCTTTATTATCAAACAATTCAACCCTGATTTTAATTTTCCCTGTTTTTAGTGAAATCTTATCGAAGCTTTGTAGTATCGAATTAAGATATTGGAAAGTGACTTTTGTTGCTTGCGAGGGTGATAATAATGACACATTGCAAATGCGGAATATTAAGAATGAATGTGAACTCAACATTAACAATTCACCTTTGTTGATTTCTAATTCGCATTTGGTAGTTTCTTACCTATCTTGTGCAAAGAACTGCAGATGCTCCGTACCTCCACACAATGAGTTCCTTCCACAGTATTACGAATTATTGTTACTAGTTTAGTAACACAAAACTTTAATATGATATGTTTTTAATGAGGTGTTATTTGTAGCTTGTGCGGGTAATCGAATGAGAATTACTGAATGTGAAGTTTCCAATTCCCATGTCTCAGGCATTATTGAGTGTGGAAGTAGTTGTGTGGTGGGAAAAGCATTCTCGAATACATGTTGAATAATAAGAATGAAATGTTTGTCAATTTTGGTTTGCATTTGATAGGTTCTTAGCTAATTATCTTGTGAGGAGAACTTAAGATGTTCTGCATCTCCACACAATGAGTTCCTTCCACAGTATTATGAATTATTTTATTAGTTTAGCAATGCAAAACTTTAATATTATCTTTTTTGAACGAGGTGTTATCTTTAGCTTGTACAGGTAATTAAATGGATGTTATTGAATGTGGAGCTTCCAATGTCAATGACTCAAGGAATTATTGAGTGCGGAAATAGTTATGTAAAATTGTGCGGAGCGAAAAGCATTCTCGAATAAATGCGTAAATTACTAAGATAATAAATATACAAATCTCTTTTTTAATTCTTATTTAGGAATGTATTTCACAACGTATAATCATTAATTAATATCAATTTTAAAGCTAGTTATTTGGAGGTATTGTTGAGTTTCGAATGTTAAATAAGGGCATTATTGAGTGCGAAAGTAGTTGTGCAGACGAAGTTGTGCAAAGGTTGTTGTGTGGCGTATTTCACAACATATAATCATTAATTAATATTAGTCTCGAATGTCAATAACTGAGGGTGTTATTGAGTGCGGAAGTAGTTGTGTGGATGAATTTGTGCGGAGATGATTGTGTGTGCACAAAGGTTATGTGGAACTAAATATGAATTTAGCTATTATTAATAACGGTTACAACACTTCTAGACAAAAGATGAAATTGTAGAGCATACCAGGTGAGGATGTTTCACGATTCAAATGTTCTTAGCTAATTATCTTGTGCGGAGAATTGCATATGCTCCACACCTCCACACAATGAGTTGCTTCCACAATATTGAGAATTATTGTTATTAGTTTAGTAATGAAAAACTTTAATATTATATGTTTTTAATGAGGTGCTATCTTTAGCTTGTGTGAATAATAAAATGGGTGTTATTGACTGTGGAGCTTCTAATGTCAATGACTTCGAGCATTATTGAGTGCAAAAATAGTTGTGTGGACAAATTTATGCGGAGGGAAAAACTTTCTCGAATAAGAATGAATTAAATAACGAATACATGACAAAACGATTTTGCAGAAGTGAAAGACAATAAGGACATATTACAAATGCAAAAAAAAATTCAAATAATGATAAAATGTGGACCCCATGCTAACGATGAATTGCTCAATTAGCGGTAGAGGCAAGAACTATGTTGCATCACAATTATTCCCCTTGTTCTATTATTTATTTATTACACACAATAAAAACATGGGGAAAAAGTAAATCAATCCACCCGTCAAAAATAAAGATTTGTTAAGGAGACACCACATTGTCCAAGCCCTCCACTGCACCTTTGAAATTATATGGGGTGGATATTTATTTATTATTTATTATTTATTACATATGATAATCCAAACTCATTAGCTTTGAGAGTTAGCTCAATTGATTGACCTCTTGTCATTAAAGCACTTTTGCTATTGAGAGGTGACAGGTTCAATTCTCTCGACACTCTCGAGGTTAGGCTTTGTGGTTGAATCAATAGGAAGTGATCTGTTCGAGTGGATCTCCTTGATACAAACATTCCGTAGACGTAGCAAGCACCGATATCTGAGATATATAAACGACAAAAATAAAATATTAAAAATCCAAACTCATTCTCTAATTTAATATTAAAATAATCCAATCCACCCCTCAATAATAAAGATATCTTAATGAGACAAGTGTAAATTCACACAAGATATTTGGTCTTTTGTTTTGTAGTTATTAGGCATTAAGGAAGATATGAAGAAATCATTTTTTCTTAGGCAAAGAAGTAGAATCATCTTAGTACTCTGCCTATATTTGTTGCTTGGAACATTTGGCTATTGAGAAACAAGATAATATCCAGAGATGATAAGATATATATTCCAGTTATAATCTCCAAAATTGTTTCACAATTCTGGGAATTTCTTCCTCTTCAAAAATCAATATCACAGAGAAGAGTACAATTCCCACAAATATCACAATATCTACCAATAGGTTTCTTTGATGGGGCAACACAGGAAAATGTGTGTGGAGGCAGAGGGATGATTAAGTTGACAAAAAATAGGTCCATTCAATACAAAATCGGAATTGGCTTCGGATCAAATACCAAGACTGAATTGATTGCTGCATGGACTCTTTTGATGATTGCAAAACAAAAAAACATTAATCATTTGCATATACTTGGTGACTCAAAATGTGTTATCAATTGGCTGAAAGGAGAGGCTAGTCTAGAGGTGTTAAATTTAGAAGCATGGAAACTCAAAACAAGAGAAATTATATCGAAGTTTTGAGCTATTAGTTTTCATCACATATATAGAGAGTTCAATTCCACAATAGATATTCTCTCAAAGAGAGCTTTAGAATTGGAGCCAAGATTAATTATGTTTGATGAGCTCATGGACAACAAGATTCAGAGCTCTTTTACCATTTCCATTGATCACTTGCCATAAAGCACAATACTCTTGAGGCCAAGAAATTTTAAGCAAATATGAACAATAACCTACAAGATAGACTCGGACAACAAAAATAAAAATGTTGTTATTTAAATATCTCTATTAAATCGCTATATTTTGAACATTAATATTTGTTATTTTCTTAGATATATACTAGAACATAATTAAGTTAAACTCTATTTACCTTTATTTCACCCAATTCAATCTCATAAAAAAATCCTAAACTATATCATTACGACGAATATTAACTTTCTCACTCGTCTCTAATTTATTAGATAGCCATGTTCCATAACTCTCCAGAAAATTCTGTATTATTGAAAAATTATTATTTTTATTCAAAATAATAAAAAAAATAACTCTTTATAGTGAAAAAAATATATCTTAATGAGACACCGCATTGTCCACGCCTTTGAAATTTTATAGGGGTGGATATTTTTTTAATTTTTCAGAGAATGAGTTTGGATTTGAACGACAGTTTCCGAACAAAGAGACTTCATATAGTTCACGCTATATATTTTTATGTAACTTTATTATTAAAATTTAAAAGTCAAAACAAAGCATTGAGTGTTTTAACTTGGGAGTGTTTGGGGATCCAAAGGACGGTCCTTGGAGTTTGATGAAAATATTAAACTTTTCAACGATATTTTCCGAACAATGAGATTTTATTTAGTCCACGTCATACATTTTTATTATCAAAATTTAAAAGTAAGAACAAAGCATAGTGAGTGTTTTAACTTGGGAGCATATGGGGATCCAAAGGACCGTCCTTGGACTTTGATGGCCATTAAACATTTTTTAGGCAAAGACTTTTTGCCCTATTTAATAATGTCTTTTTCATCAATATTCACATTCACAACGTTTTCCTTTAATGAGATTAGTTAGTCTTTTTCATCAATATTCACATTCACAACGTTTTCCTTTAATGAGATTAGTTAGATTTTTGAGGTGAGTTGTGGTTAATTGAAGATATATATATTTTTAAATGAATTGTGGTATAATGGTTAATTGATGAGTTTTTATTAATGTTTTCGATTCCATGTGTGCGGTGGTACTTTCCAGAAAGCAAAACTTTTGAACCATATTTAAATTAAGAAATATTTTTATCATTCATGAGTGTTGTAAATGTAGGAGAAGGGATTTTTATTATTTTCCCTTTGTAGGCTTTGAAGTCTATTTTGTTGACTAACAATATTGGTTTTAAGTTAGTTTAGTATAATGAAAAAAAGTTATAGGCATGGGTAGTTGAGGCTTGCTACCAAACCAAGCCTCCAATAACTCTTCAAAATCATTGTCAGGTTGTTTAGAACAACCTATCTATAACTACCATATGCAAAGAGGTTTAAAACCTCAAGAATATGTATGATAAGGCATATGACAAAAACCTGGAGAAATCTATTAGATGGTATAATCAAGGGGGCACCGACAAAGTGGGGCCACGGTAACTAGAAAACATTAAAGCCTTAGCTTTAATGGTTACCTCTAGTCCATGCTCATCATCCATAATGATAAAATTAAATATGGTTCCTTGAGCACTCGATGTTCTCATGACCTATGTTTTGTCCTTGTTATGTTCAGGATTCTAGTCCAAAACCCTAAAGCTCAGTGTAAAACCCACCCTGCACATTATTGTGAACTTGGCTTCCAATCTCCAAACCCTATCCAATCTTTTCAATTCCTGCTACCCCTTGTTCTCCATGGACAAGGAAATGAGAGTTTTAGCAAGCCAATAAAATTCCATGGCATGAAAGTCCTTCATGTCACAAGACCTAGAAAAACCCAAGTCCACAACCCAATCCTATAATTCTTCCTTAATTTTCCATTTGGCAGTCTACATACGTTGCTACCTATCCAATCAACCAAAAGCCTCCACTTCTTGCTCGATTTTTAGAGAGATGCGTTGGTTTAACATTTGTTTAGCATAAACAACAATTGCCTCAACACTTGTACACCATGGACAAGGAAAGGCCTACTTGGCAATGCAAGGCTTGACATTTCCCCTTTTTCTAGCACCACGATGGTTGGATTCAAGAGAGTTCTTGGGCTTATTGTCAACCATGGATGATAGGCATTGGAGAGAAAAGATCTCACCCACACAAAACCACGAGAATTAGTGAGTATTGAATGACTCAAAGCACCACCTTTTACCTTAATTATCGAAGAGAATGAAAGCTAGGGGCTTGACAGAAGACAAACATATCTGGGTAACCTTTAGCTCCATCAAAGTTAGTTGCACCAACTTCTTTAGTCGTTGTGTCTCTGCCTAGTTGTATTAGCTTCCATCGTTGCTTCCGGTTAAATGCCTCGCACATCTCGAACTACAAGAACCCAAGACGAGGGGAGGTTAGCCATGGCATGCTACCTAGATTTTATATATGTAATTATCGTGAGAAGCCTGCTTTGTGCCTTTTACCCCCCTCATGTGCATTATATTATATAATTTATGCCCTTTTAGAGCCTTTTTACAAGACAAGTCCACCTTCCTGAGCAAGAATGGAGTTGGAAAAGAGGATGTGCAAGCATATTCAACTAAAAGGAGAGGTATTCGCTTGTCAAATAACACTAGACACTTGTATCATAATAGAAAACTCTGGCACACCCTTCCAAATAGTAGTCAAATTATAACTCCAAGCTTGCTTGATTGTAGATAAGAAAAGGAGCAATTGGGACCCAACCACATCTAACCCATCCAAGATAGATGAACCAGTGCAATTGCAATCACATGCCATGAAGGAGGTACATGAAAATGGAAGAGCATAAGTAAAGGTAAACCAAACCAACAAACCAAGCCACATCAATGGAGGGCCTAGGCTTGAAGGACCTGAGAACACCATTGATTGGAGGGGGCCACTCCTCTAGTTAAAGGTGTTCCTACCACCATCGATTAAAGGGGGCTTGCCTAATTAAGGGCATTCCATCTACTAGAACTCATCATCACTTGTTTCCACCTCAGACGAAGTTCCTTACAACCTCTCACCAAATTGATACCAAGACCATCATAGTCACATAACATTAAACCTAGTGTACTCGTCACCTTCATCCTCATGGAATGTTGTAGAGTATCTGCCACATAAACACACACATTGCCATCAATACATAAGCACAACCTCATGCTAGCCAAATAAGGTCATAAATACCATAAGATGCGTTTAATTGCCATCCACTATGAGACAATGTTATATATCCCCTAATCATCACCCAATCCGAAAGTAATCACACTGAATTTACCATTAAATACACCTAACTAATGTAATCACATTGAATTTACCATTAAATACACCTAACTAATTAGTATTGTAACAATTATTATTATTATTATTTTTTTTTTAAATTATAACGAAAAATTAAAATTTCCATTAATTTAAAACTCTATTCCAATTTTTGACCATTTAAATTTATACAAAATTAAACACCATTCAAAAAAACATTAATAATAATAAATCTAATAATGTAAACAAATCCATGTTTTTAAAAAGAATATAAACAAAATCCTATCATAAACTTAGACACAACTTTATTTTAGAAAAATTAAGCACCATAATGTAAATAAAATAAAATAATAATTAATGACACATGTCTTAAAGGGTACGAAATTTCCCTATGATGCCGTACAATAACTAATGACAAATATGTGAAGAGGGGACCAAATTTGCCAACGATTCCGGTACAGAGAGATCGTTTCCCTTTGAAATCCAACAAATTTTTGTTAACCATTTCTTTGGAGTGTGGTCAGCACTTCCTTAGGAGTTTAAGGGATTGGGATTTCACTGCTTCAAATGAAAACCACGCCTCCAAATTTCGCGTTGATTTTTGGTTTCCCGATTCGAAAAAATGGCAGAGACGGTATGAAATTTCATTCAAAAGCTGCAGTCCCCAGAGTATTTTCAACTATATGCCCCCCATCAAATTTGAAAACTTTGTGACGCCACGAACAATTGAAATGAATTTAAGAGTTTTTGCTTGTGTATGGGTTGCGTGACCACCCCACCCCCACATTTCCTCGGGCGTACCGACGGACAATCGCCCGTGTCATGCTAAAAGAGTCCATACCTATATATACAAATTTTTCACCGCTCAAGAAATTTACGAAATTCAGTTTATGGGCACCTGGCGTGCTTGCGGTTTAAGACGCCACATATGTAGATACCGCCTCTTCTGAACAAAGCTCCTAAAGACCTATTGCAACACTCCCATCAGAATCATCGTTTGGTTTTTTGTATGCATTTTTACAATTTCCTATAGAAGAAATCCTTTGCCATTCCTGATTCATTAGGACTCAGACTCTGTCCCTTAGGCATTGGGTGATTTATGCATGCAGTTTTCATGGTGGTTACAGAGAGCTAGAGGAAATTTTGCGTATATTGGGTGTTTCGTTGAGAACAGCAGCAGCCATGGGTGCCCCAGTTTTCAGAAGTTGCCTTCAGTCCACTCTGAAGATATTGAACTCCATCCTAACCATGGTTGGGTTAGCAATGGTGTTGTATTCTCTGTGGATGCTCAAGGAATGGAATTCGCAGGAGAACGCATTAAGGCCTGGCAGTAGTCTTGTGGGCAGGCCTTTTCCGGGATTGCGCTCTTCTTTTGGCCATATGTATGTTTCTTCTGATCTGCCTCCTCCCTGGTAAGTTGATATTGAAGCTCCCTTTAATGCATATAAAGGGTGAAACAGGAAAGAAACTGAAAGGAGACTATTGCAATTGGAGGGTCTGTAGGTGACATGGATTGAGTTTACTTTTTGCAACATTTGCACTGGTGCTTTAGGGTTAAAGATATCTGTACAAGTGAAATGATTCCTTGTGAATGCAACTCTAATTTCTGGGTTGATTGACAGGTACACAGTTGGGACAAGAGAAGGCCCATTCCGTTTATCCCCCATAATCTAATATATAAACACCAAGAATGTCATTTCAGGCACTAAACAAAGTCTCAAATCCCCACGTCTACCCCACTCTGACAATTTTTCCCTAGTCATATATAGACATTTTTGTTTTAATATTTCCCTTCTTATACTGTTATCCTTGAAAGTTCTTTAAACTCAGAGAAATTTTGCAAGGGCATCGAGGAGTGAAGCACAAACAATCTCTTAAATTCTACTTATGACTGCTTGTTGAATATCAACAGCTTTATAAATGCAAAATGGGAAGTACTTTAGGCAAACAGTGACTACAATCTGTTCCGGAGAAAGAGATAGCTCTTCCAATAATCTCTTCTTTATAGATTATTTTATCCACTTTTCCTGTGTCTTTCTTGAAGAAACTACTTCAGGTTTCAGCCCACTAAGTAGAGAACTCCGCTCTGTTGTTATCTACTGGACCACTAAAAAAAAGGCAAAGTTTTTTCTTGTAGTAGCTACTTTAAACAATCTGCTTTCCAAACACGTGTGACCGTTTGCAAAAATTCACATTCTAATGATAGCTTTCTACATGTCACGAAAACACATCCAATAGGTTATTTTAGCACTTCAGAACACACAATTTTAGTCATATTTAAGAACAAAGTTGCTGTTTATATACCCTTGTACCTAATGGGATGATCAACAGGGACACAGTTGAATACTTACGGTTTCTTATTAGAATTTCGATTAGACCAAACAGTAGAAGAGGCACTTCCACTGGTTGTTAAGAAAAGATTGTACCAAGCAATCCTGTAAAGATAAATTTGACTAAAATCGGTTCCCTTATTTTCTTTTACGCACAATAGCAGTCAATATATTTTAAAACATGTTATTGGTTGTTACTCTATTGACATTTTTACTCTCAGAGAAGCAGGGTTCTCTTACAGCTCATGGTGGAAGAGATCTCTTTTCACCTATGTATGTACGTGGATAATGCTGATAAATAAAATGGTAAAAATATTTGCATATGATGTAATATCAAGAAAAATATTACAAGAAAGGAAAGAAGAAGAAAGAGCACATGCGAAAATAAAATAAAAAATTAGTATGGATACATCTTAACCCAGGATTTATAATTACAGAGAGCTCTGCATCTAGTCATTTGGATCCCTCGATCCCTCTCATTAGATGCATTTGGATCCCTCTCATTGCTTAAGAAATAATAAATTTATAAATCTGGATCCCTCTCATTAGATGCATTTGGATCCCTCTCATTGCTTAAGAAATAATAAATTTATAAATATGGATCCCTCTCATTAGATGCATTTGGATCCCTCTCATTGCTTAAGAAATAATAAATTTATAAATCTGGGGTTAAGAAGGATCTATACTAATTCGACAACACATTTGTGGTTTTGACAGAAATGCAAGTCTGTATAAAGTTGCCCTAAGAGATGCTAGTTAAGGCTTCCTTTGATTTCTTTTGCTCATTCAAGTGTGTTGACGTTTCAAGTACTTCCTGGAGGAATGTGCCCCTAGATGATTGGCATAGATCTGGGAAAAGTTGCCCTAAGAAATAGTTGAGGCTTTCTTTGATTCTTTTTTGCTGATTGAAGTATTTCAAGACTTGGCCTTTCAAGTACTTCATCTAAGGATGTATCCCTAGATGACTGATATAGATCTGGAAAATGCTTCGCTCAGAAATGCCGGATAAAGCTTTGTTTGCTTTGACGTATTTTAAGACTGGACGTTTTCAAGTACTTAATTTAGGGTTATATCCCCATATGCTTGACATTTTTGTCCTTTTTTATGTTTGTTTCTCTTCCCATCTCTTTTTCAACATTGGCATCTTTACTCTCAACCATTTTCTCTGGTGCAGGTTTATCTACACATTTCTTGGTATGGGCATTGTCTTGTGTTTGATTACATGCTCAGGTCATATTGCTGCTGAGACTGCGAATGGACACTGCCTTTCTTGTGTATCCTTGAATAGTTGAGTTTGATCCTATGATGCTACTGTTCTAGCTGTCGCTAAATTTGTGCAGTTTTATTGAAACAAGAGAATCAGATAGAACATAAATGAAGATGTCTGTTGTTTACTACATAGGTCTTGATTGAAGATATATTAGGCATTCCTAATTACTGTGGTGACTAGTCATCTGTTGATTTTGATGGAATCTGTCCCAGTCATTGTTACAGGACTTGGTGAGTACTTGAGATGTTCACTTACTCTACTCGGCTTTCTCTGAAATGAACTGAATATACGTACTTGGTTACTATCTTCTAAGCTGTGCGCTATTTTGAAATTCTTTTTTGTTTTGGTGTTGGTTTATGTGGACGCCTAATATATCTAATGGACAAAGGATTCTCCCACAGTTGTCTTAGCCATCTTATCTACAGATTACGTCTGACAACATGGAAATGTTGAAAATTGAATCCATTGAAGGCGAGGGTTTTGGATAAGTTTTTAGACAACCTGCCTTGATATCAGCTGTAGATAGAGATTCGAAGCCCTATACTTACTGTCCTCTTATTTTTAATTTTTTATTATAGCATGATGCTTTGTTGTTATTATTTGGGGACCTCTGGAACATTTGTTGATTCCCTTATTTTAACTTCTAATCTAGAATTAGCGTCAGAAACAGTTGCCGACTTTCAATTCAAGGTAGGTCGGTTATTCATGGTCAACTTGTCAAAAGCTGTTTTCTGGAATCTTTATTTCAGGCTTGAACACCCTCTTTTAATGCTAAATACCCTTAAATATCAGGGTATTTACTTGTTTTCTTTAACATATAACAGTACATGTTATCTGTTGGCTTGGTTTTGATAACTGAGGCAGGAGTCACTGCCGATGTTTTCTTCAATAAGAACTGGGAAGAAGTAAGTGTAGCTGTTATCTGCATTTTTAGCATTTTGTTGACAACACACATAATTGGTAAAAATAAGGCAAATCATTCGTATGATATTTATGCTTTATATGTTTTGGTATAAACTATCATGTTGTTTTTATATGATCTGCAGGATTTTCCAGAGGATCCTACAGGACAGTTTGACCAAGCAAAAAACTTTGTTAGAGAAAACTTTGACATATGCAAGTGGATTGGCTTGATTGTTCTTATTTTGCAGGTAATCAAATGTACGGTTTGTAGTCTGCAAAGTCATGTTTGCATTGGAGCATAACTGAACTGCCTTGTTGGCTTTTTTTTTGATGGTTTTAACTTGGAGCATATGTATTCCTCGAAATCTTATATTATGTAAATGCATTTGATTTCAAAACATGAATGCTAGTGTCCAGGGATGTTTGAAATGGTTCTATGTTAGTTGCATAGGCGATGATGAATGTATTTCCTATTTTGTGACCACATTCAAATGCTGTTTCCTTATATATGGTGTTTCACAACATCGTGAAAGAAATTGGGAACTTGGATCTTTCTCTCTTAATTTTAGTAAGACTTGAATCCTTTAGTATTAACTTTGCTAATTATTCAGCAGCTAAGATCCTTCAGTGATTGTGGGTCATTGATGGTTCCCTATAATTTGTTTGTTTGTTCGATGTTACTGTGGTGTTCCATCCACATTCAATAGATTCTGCAATTTTTATCTCTTGTTTCTTTGAACTTTTACAGCCAGATGGTATTGCTGAAGAATTCTTGATTTGATTCAGGAAACAGTAGATACGTGTTAGATTTGAACATGCATTTGTAAACAAGGCTACAGAGAGAGTCTTCCATATATGGCACTGTTTCTATTTATGACATGTTGTTCTGGTTTTTTAGGTTCTATCTGTCCTCGTTGCAATGATTCTTCGAGCTCTGGGGCCATTCACTGGAAATGACGATGATAGTGATGATGATTATATATCTTCCAGACTTGATTTAAGGCAGCCGTTTTTGAAGTACTCTAATCTGCAAACAACACCGCCACCTGAATCTCGGCCACCCCAAAATGATGGCTGGAGCAGAAGGTTGTGAGAAAAAAGTACTTTTTATCAAGGGAGTTATGTATCCAATTTGACAGTTCAAGACAGTATTTTATAGAATGGAAAGATGTATAGTACCCTGCCATAAAACTTGCTTCTAACTTGTGTTGCTATTGTCTCTGTATGTTGCTGAGACTGAAACTTAAGATATATTCATGTATATACTATATTTTAGCAAATAATTTTTTGGAAAATAATTCTATATGCAAGGGAATCGAGTCTAGACACTTTAGCTTCATATGAAGATACAAGCCCCCATTACTATTAAAGATAAACAGATAGAAGTATCTACCAACACTGATCATGAATAGCTTATTCAAATTTAGTAGAGTTCTTGCTTTGTTGTGGGTGCACTCCACAATATAAGTAAGACTTTTTATCAGGATTTTAGGGTGGGAACCAGGATATTGGAACTGAGATGTTGATGAGGTGCTAGGATCCATGTCACTTCTTTCTTGCTATGTTGCACGGGAACCTGTCCTTGCCCCAAGAAAAACCCACGTACCTGTTGTTCTCATGTACTTGTTGTTCCCATGTTTTGGGGACCTATGTACCCTTAGGAAATGCCCCCAAACGGCAGGGGACATACATTGGGGACTCAGGGACTTGCTGGCCGTCCCCAAGACATTCCAGGCAGATTTCAGGGACATTCCAAACAGATTTCAGGGATGTTTTGGGCTGATTTCAGGGATATTCTAGGCAGATTTTAGGGATATTCTGGGCATGTATCTTTGGGTTTGACAGTCATGGACATTGATCATTGGACAATATGATCATTTATCTGTTGTACAAGTTGCAAATTAAAACATAGGTTTTAAACTTTTATGTGATGGGTTTCAAATTGGGTTCTGGTGATTTAAATATTGTATTTTCAGCAACAACATTACAAGAAGCAAAGCCTCCATGTCAAGAAAAAAGTAGTGAGTTCAATTGAGTACTAAATGTTTGCATCTTCTTAATCTGAAATATGAATCTAATTTGCTTACAGAATTAAAGTGTTTTATAGTGGTCTTCAACACAACTGTTAAAATATGTGAAAGCTATTGAGAAAGAATGGCTTTTATGTTTTTAACAAAACCATCATTAACAAGTGATATGAGGAAGAGGCTGCTATAGAGACGATTCTGTTTCACACTCTTCAGGAACCTTATTTACTGCAAATTGCAAACAGTTCCACTTATGTTTCCTAAAGCTAAACTGCATTTGGCTCGTGACTCTTCAGGAACCTTATTTATTGCAAGTTGCAAACAGTTCCACTTATGTTTCCTAAAGCTAAACTGCATTTGGCTCGTCTAGTGGCTAATAATGGAATGCCACTCAGTCCTTTTTTAGATTGCTCAAGCTTTTTAAAAATTTACAAGTGTAAGGTTCTGCATAAAACTACATAATAGAGCTGCTTATCCTTACAAGCTTGAAGCAATGACAACTATTTATGGTGAATTATAAATTTTCAATATTTTTTTTTATATTTTTTTTTATTATGATTATATATAATTGCTGTCCCCAACCCGCTGTCCCATGAAAAATTTGGGGGTGTGCAAAAAATTTGGGGGTGTGCTCCATCCATCCTGGGATGCATCCCCATCCCAAAAAAAGCAGTGCAACTATGCCTTTTTGTATTTAGGATATTGGAATCTAATCTGAAATACTGTATCTTAGAGATAAGAAACATGTTGCTTTTTTATTATATATTTTCCTATTCACAACCAGCAACATCAGGTGGTCAAACAGCAACAGTACTGAGCAATGTAGTTGAAAGCACCTACATGCCATTCCCATAATTCTGTGTTAAGGGCCTTGATATTTTTTTTCAAGGCGGACTTTCATTAAATGAAAAAATTACATCTTAAACTTTCAAATGAAACTAGAATGCATTCAATGCACATTGTGGCACCACCTCAAGCAAGAAAATCTACTCAATCCTTTGGGAGAATAGTATCCTAATAAAACAGAAAAACAGAGTATGATCTTTCCCTAGTGACCAAAGCAGACAGTTATAACAATTGATCCCACCAGGACACAAAGCAATGCCAAAACACAAGTGTCAAGAACAAACTGAGTAGGTGTTAAACTCCAAGTTTGAGGAGGATGCTGGTGTTCATCATTCTTCCCTGTCCTAAGGTAGGAGGATTCTCCTAAGTGAGTGGATGCCACCCTCAGCCATCATTGCCCTACCTTTCCTTCCCTACCAAAGAGGCAGCTTCTCTTCTGTTTTGTTGGTGGAGCGTCTTACTTGGGTCGTTATGGTCTCTCTCTCTGACCACACAGGAGTGGGGGTCGTGGTGGATGGCGGGTGGGTCAAACTAATATTTCCTCAATCCAAGTTTTCCCCAAAGAAGGGGGCAAAACTGTGAGTAAAAGGATCCTTGATTGCAGAACATCCAGGTTACTCAATTCTTAAATCTCAGTTAATAATTGTCCAGGTTAGTGCCATTTCCATATAGCTCTTCCAGAGCATCGTCACATTTTCACATGTAACGCTTATTTTCGTTCAATTTTCAGGTTCGAGGCATTCGATGGTTCGTGAAGATTTTCCCAGACTCATGTGAGATCGTCGAGATGTTGTGCACTTTCAAGTTCAAGAACTACCGAAGTATAATAGCATCTCTTAATTCTTGCAATAAGATAATCATATGTTAGAGTTGGTTAATGTTACAAACCTCGGGTTTAAATATACTTGTACAAAGAATGTACAAACATAAATTTGAAATAATGAAGAAATGATGGGATGATGAATTGTATGACGTGATCTTTTTAAGCTAGATATCAAATTACACCAAATTACTGAATGAAATCCTTTTGTTATCATTATGTAACAAGGGATCTGCTGGGATCTGCCTTGTGAAGTGACTTGACTACTAAAAGTTAACAGAGGCGTACCTACTCTATTTCCTCCAGCTTTGATTTGATCCTAATATGTTAGGAGCAAACCACTCTTTATCTCCGCTAGAATTGAATCCTAATCTGTTAGGATCCTAATATGTCAGAAGCAAATCACTCTTTATCTCCGCTAGATTTGAATCCTAATCTGTTAGGAGGAAATACATTTGAGGTACCTCAAATGTTGATTAGAGAGGATGGTATTGGTTGAGGACCATGTTTCTCCAGGAAAGTCTGGTCTCCGGGGAAGTGTGAATGAGTGAATTTTAACCTGTTACCCTATGCGGACGAAACTTTATTCTTCGGACTCTGGGAACAGCTAAACACGTGATGGGAAAGAGGAATCGTGCAGATTGAGGAATGCATCTCCCCTGAGGCACTCAATCCCGAATACCATGACTTGAGTTAAATCGCTGTCATCAGTCTAGATCAAGCGTTAGAATCCGCTGTCTAGATCAAGCGTTAGAATCCGCTCGGGCACCAAGAGTCCTCACGATTTGCTTGAAAAGATTCATAGGAGATCCAGATCAAGACTCACCCACAAAAGTCGATGGGGTCAATATCGAGGCGAGAGTAATACGTTTGGTTAAGTATTCCGGTATAAATCTTTAACAAAAACTATATAATAATATAAAAAATGAAGAAACATGTCAATCTAAAACAACAATACATGAATAGAACATCGCCCCTAGGCTATAGTGCCAAAGAGGGAGATGGAAGCAACACTAGGAACTAAGAGAGGTTGTGCACCACGTATGGTGATGGTGAAGTTTTTTTATTTTATTTTGGGGGGTAATTGTGAGAAAAACATATATATATAATTCAGTTGATGGTAAAATATTTGATAGGAACTAAGAGAGGTTGTGCACCATGTATGGTGATGGTGAAGTTTTTTTATTTTATTTTGGGAGTAATTGTGAGAAAAACATATCTATGTAATCCATTGATGGTAATGGCGGAAATGGAAATCGCGGAATTCACGAATCTTCAATGATTCAATTTCGCCTGTTTCATCTATTCTGGACAATATCTTGGTATCATGGAATATGATATATGGATCTGATGGAATTTGACTGTAATGTTATCTTCCTATATTCACCTCATATACTTATAGGACCTAGTGTTATACTCTTTTGACTCTCATATATACAGCTGCATACATATATAGTCCTCTTGCTTATGGAATCTGAACTGTCATACTATTATATATCTGATGTGATCTGTGGAATATGGACCAGATATGGACTACACATATATGTATATATGACTTTATATTGACTCAATATAATATATCATGTTTTTTTTCTCCTTGGAAAAAAAAAAATATTTATATTATCAAAGAACTTAATTTAGGTTGTGCACCATGTATGGTGATGGTGAAGTTTTTTTATTTTATTTTGGGAGTAATTGTGAGAAAAACATATCTATATAATTCAGTTGATGGTAAAATATTTATATTATCAAAGAACTTAATTTAGTTGATGGTTAAAATTTTATATTATTAAATAATTTATTGATGTTTATTTTAGCAAATTATATTATTTTAAACATTAAAGATAATGTAAATGTTTTTTTTTCCCAAGGAAAAATTGTAATTTTATTAATGAAAACAAAATTACATGTCGCCTTGAAAGCATTCCAGCATCTACTCAAAGACTAATGATCATATGTTTATACAAAATAATCAACTTGAAGAAAAAAGGTTAAACTTTCCTTGAGATGGCTTGAAGGATACTATGGCGAGCTGCTTTCCTTCTTATATTCTTGAAGTTTCCTTGTCTGAATCAGAATTTTCAGATGTATGAGGACGTTTCAATCCGCTAGTATCCATTGTTTCAAGTATCCTTGCTAGTTTAGTAGTGACTTGTAGATCAAATTGTTCTTGTATTGCTTCTTCCTTTCCTTCTTTTTCTTGAGTATTCTGAGTTGGAATGGGAGCCTTTTCATTATCATTTGTCTCATTTGGGGGAAATTGCCATCCTTTGGGCTGCTTTCCCAACATTTTCTTTCTTTGTGATTCTTTCTTGGCATCAAGGTACGTGTTTTGTAGACGTCCTGTTTGACGACATGTTTTGCATCTAAAGGTTGTGTTCTCAAAATCTAGGCACTGAGTCCCATTCTGCTTGTTGTGTATCAACTGTATGTGATCTGACAGGTATTTATTGAGGTCCACTTCTACGCATATTTGAGCAAAAGTGTTCCTCTAGTCTTTGTGTGTCTGTGTTTATGTATTGTCTTAAAATATTCCCAATGCCTTATAACACTTGTTCATGCCAAAAGTGTAGGGTTAGGTTTATGTATTGTCTTAAAATATTCCCAATGCCTTATAACACTTGTTCATGCCAAAAGTGTAGGGTAAGGTTATGAAACCTAACCCACACCGACATTTTTGATACAATCATGGTGTTTGCATCAAAATCTGGGAATCATGGGGTAATGAAAAACCCTGTTGATCCCTAAAACCATTGGCCTTCTTGAAGTATAATTTCTCAATCTTTCGATGACGCAAACTTTACTATGAAGAATCCTTTGGAGCAAAGATGAATTTCACAGTTTATTGTTCAATTTGTGAAAATCCAATGGAAAAGGTCCATTCGTTTTGGCCAAAAGCTATTAAATCTGCAGGTGAGGGCTTGGGCTGCATATGTTGTGCAAAGATCATTTGTTTCTGGAATTTCTATAACCAGTTTTGGGACATAATTCTCTTGTTCTACTATGTAGGGACTTGGAGTGTTGAGTGTTTTTTCTGTTTTTGTTGTAGTTGTTGGTTCCCCTTGTAGAATTATTTATGGGAGTTCCACCCTTGATATGTTCTTGGTTTAGTTTTGTACCCTTGGGTAAACTTGATCCAGCAATCCCACTTGTTGTCTTTGACTTACTTTATCCCGATGCACCGTTGTCTTTGACTTACTTTATCCCTTGGGCACAGATTAAAGATGATGGTGTCTGCCGAATGTATGTTGTATTTTTGAAGACTTCGATCATTTTGCAGAGATCTGCCTTCACAGATCGAGTTTTGTAGATGCGAGATGCGATGGGTAGCCTAGGTTGATCATGATGTTATGCTTCAATTGAGAAACCTTGTCAGATGTCTGTACCCAAACTGTTGTTGATTTACCCGCAGGGATTTTAATGAAAATTTGTACAATGTTTTGTTCTTCCATTCCTTCCTGATCCAGTGGAGCATAAGATGGCGTCTTTGAAGCCTGCAAAGAAGTCTGTTTTGTGGGCCCAACGAAAGAGGGCCGAGTTGCAGAGAGGGGATCCATTAGCCATAAATTTGATTTCATTCTGACTTGCTTGGAGGAAGAATGCTTTAGATCTAATCCAACCGTCCTTAGTAAGCACAGATCTATCATAAATCACCTTTACTTCATGCAACATGTCTCCTTTTCTGGTGGTGCCCGGGTGAAATGAAAAACGACTAAGTCAGAGAGATAAACCCCAATTGGATGGGATCTCCCGGTTAATGTGGTCGCGGGTGCAAAAATCCAAAATGATGCAATACGAAGGGGAGATCCCAGAGTGCATTGATGCGGCTCTGCGTGTGAATATCTAACCCAGAACAATAGATTGATTAGGAAATAAAAATTTCCCGAAGAAAGCACCTTCGCTGACAATGAAGTTAGCGGATCTGATGTCCATAAGAACTTGGGGTGAGATCCCATGGTTTACGAATCCATCCGGCACATAACAAGAGTTCCGATCTGTTCCTCAACGATTTGGGCCAGGGTTGCAGACCCAATGTTGTCAATCTTTTCAGCTGTGGAGAGTTGCATCAACCCTAGTTTTCTTCATCCTTTGTATACAAACATAGATTTGATTCACATTATATTGGAGGAGTGGGCTGATGTCCCTCACTTCCTTCGCAGGTCCTCCTTCGCAACCCCTTGCCATCGTCTTCCGCCCTTCATCGCCCTTCTATCCTGCTAAAAGATTTTGCAACCTTTCCAATTTGGTTCATCCCAAATTCTTATACCCAAATTTTTGCTTTTTCCTATAAAACAACAAACAATATCTAAGAATGGTTCATCCCATATTCTTATGCTCAGATTTTTGCTTTCTCCTATAAAACAACAAACAATATCGAAGAATACCTAAGAATAGATGTTTCATGTCTCTTCCAATCATGTCAAGGCTAATTCAGGGCTTTATTTTGTTGGGTAGAAAGGATTGTAGATATGCTATTTCCCTGTGAAATGACCTAAATTGTCTACCCATGGAAGGTAGTGAAAAATATTAACGTGAGGTCCAAAGCCTCCATGTGCGTTAAGTTAGCCAAGCAAAAGCAAAAGGAGTTGTTAGGTTCACGTAGCCTTATGGAAGAACATCTCTAAGTGGAAATAGTAGATGGATCTACATCTCTAAGTGGAAATAATAGATGGATCTACATATTGATATGGTCTAAAATTATGAATGTATGAGCCACAAGGTTTGAAGTCTTGTTTTTGCCTTTATGCATATTGTAATTTCTTTTACACGTGCTTCAAATTCTTGATGAGTTTTATTTCATTGTTTGTTCCTAATGTCATGCAATATCAAATTAAATTTGCAAAATTTAGATTCACCTTATGCAACTCTTGTAGTTGAAAATTCATTAGGCAACATTATCTTGCCACTAGTCCATTCCTCTGATCTCGAAGTCTAAACCTTTTTTCCTGCACTATTGTTGGGATGGTATTTTCTCTTCAAATTCTTGCCCACCACAAAATGGGAGCTTGAGGAATGATTGGTCTTTAGAGTTGAAAAAACACATCCTTCCTATGTTTGTTGGAGGCTTTGTGGAATAAGGAGAAAAACTAAGGAGCTTAACAAAGTTTTCATTTGGTTGGATTAAGGAAGTTAATAACAACGTTTAAAATGAAACAAGAAAAAAAGCAAGAGTATAGACATTATGAAACGAGGAGAAAAAGTAAATTCATAATGACAACATAAAAGTTGTGTATGTATGTAATGATAATGTAAAAGTTAGTGTACATTATATAGTTGTACCAAAGGATCCTTAATAGATCATTCTCTCATCCTGAAGATGGATCCCACTTGGGATTCGAAACGTCGATTCAAAAATAATGAAACTGTGGATTCTCCGGTTAATTATTCAAAAGATTCAAGCCACAGAAATTTGAAATCGACAATATAAAAGTTGTATAATTCTAGATAGAAGATGGAACATGCTTGTGACAAGAACATTAAGAAAGTTGAAGGAAATAATGCAACAAGTAAAAGTTAAGGTAGAAGTTGTGGAAGATTGTATGGACAAGAATGAGGAAATGGTGGTTACAAAATGCCGTTAGATCATTACATTTGTAGAGATTGTCACAAGTCATTCAAATGCCCACAAAGAGGACTATCTGGAGGTGAAACAAGAACTTAATACAAGGAGAACATGGAGGAAATATGATGATGCATATAGGGATGATCATGTTAAAGATGCAACAAGTGCCAAAATAAGATAGGTGATTGATAACATCTTCAAAACCAATGCAAACTTGGTGCAAGTGTTTTAAATTCATTATTGATCATGGATAAAAGGTAGCATAAAAAGTAAGGCCACAATTGTGTAGATAATAGAAAATTGAGGTTAGCTTGGCATAAACACACAACCATATGGGATATTTTGGTTTCAACATGAATATGAAGTGATGGTGATGTGTATGCAATGTGTTTTGTTAATAAAGAAAAAAATTTGATGCCCCTCTTCATATGTTAAAAAAAAAGAATAAATGGACAAAAGAATTTAATAACAAAACTAAGCTAGCAAAAAATCATCTAAACCCTAGAGCTTTTACGCGTTATGGTCCTTTTACCTCAATTTTTTTAATCTCAATTTTAATAAATCCAATTTCATTTATGCTAGTTTAATGTTGGTGAATTCTAAAATAGGAGTTTATGCGGGAGTTATTCCCATCATGCATCAACTTGAAGAAGTGTAAATTCTTTTAGGAGTTAGTGTGCCTTGTTTTGTTGTGTTTAAAAATAGATTGTGCATGGATCCAAAGGAATGGCTTACCTATCACAGTGTTATAAAATTAAGAAATTGTCATGGTATATTGAATTTTTACAAATGGTACAAAAGAGGACTTTATGTGAACATTCACATTAATAATTGATTTTTTGAAGGTGTGAGCATTTCAATGGAGGTGCATGAGAATTTTGAGTTGAAGGAAGATTATGAAGACACCCATGTTAGTGTCCTTAATTTTAATAAAGTATTTTATGTGGATTTCCATGTGAGTGTGACATTTATTAGCATGGTCTTGACTAAGGAACACCAATAACACTCTTTTATGAAAAGGAGAAGTTGAACAAAGCACGATGTAAATATTCTACATATGATCTTAAATTTTATGTTATGGTGCAGGGGTTGAAATATTTCCGGCACTCCCATTGCCATTGCAAGAGTTCATACTATATATTGATAATCAAGCATCAAAGTTTAATGGTAGATAGACAAAGTTGAATTAGAGATATGTGAAAGTGGTTGAGTTTTTGCAAAGCTACATGTTTGTGTTAAAATCACAAGTCTAGGAAGAAAAATAAGGTCATGGACATGTTGAGCATGTGCGTGTTGATGTTGGCGACAATGAAGAATGAGATAGTTGGCTATGAACATATTATGGGTGTGACAAAGATTTTGAATAGGCTACCTAAAAACATATTTACTTGGTGATGTAGGACATGCATGCACAATTGGATTACTTCATATATGATGGTTATTTGTTCGAAAGAACTATATTTTTTTACCAGAATGTTTGATGTGCAAGAAATTGATAAGAGAACCACACAATGAATTAGGACACTTTGGACAAGAAACAACACACTTTGTTAGAGAAAAGACAATGTTGACAAACTATGAAGGCAATGGATTAGTGGCATGGTGAAAAAATTATCAAATGGTAAAAAGAGTGAGTGAGAATATGTAATTCTACACGTTGTTATTGACTTCAAAGAGGCCTTGTGAGGACACATTTGAGGATTTCATTTCAGATTGTTGCAAACATAACATGAATATGATGTAGTGTTTGTTGTGGTTAACCTATTTTCCAAAATGGTGCACTTGATGTGTTGCAAGAAGACCAATGATGTGATAGATTCCATGACACTATTCATTAAGGTGGCACAATCATATGGATTATAAAAGACAATCACATTAGAAAGATAAAATATTTAATAGTCATTTTTGGAGGATTTTGTGGAAGACGATGGTGATAGAGTTTGAATTTAGTTCAACATTTTGCCTTTAGATGGAGAGACAAAAGAGGTCAATTAACGTCTTGGAAATATTCTAAGATGATTAGCTTATAGGGTACCAAACCATTGGAGACAAGATTTTGCAGATGTCAAGTTTGTGTACAAGCTTGTGAACATGCAACATGATTTTGTCTTTCAAGGTTGTCCATGGAGCACTTCTAAGTGTAGTAGACTTGTTGATCTTCCAATTAACATGCAAACAAGTGATGATGTTGAAGAATTTGATATATAAATATTTGATAAGGGAACTACATAACATCAATTAGGACACTTTGTATGAGAAAAAGACAGTTTCTTGGAGGAGAAATATTAGGATACAACTGATAGAACATTTCCCTTGAACTCTAATCTCAACTGGTGATTAGGTGCTCAAGTTTATGCTAAGAAATCAAAGTTCATAGAATGGAATGAAAACTATATGGCTAAATATATCTCGGTGATCTGAATCCAACGCAACTCATTTCATCGAAAACGGAGTTCGGATGCTCCCAAAAATGAGTTTTGATAAGTTTGCTAAACAGGAAAAATAAGTGCACAATTATCAAGTCCAAGTCTCTTCAGCCAATCGGGAGGCGCCAAGTGTCACTCTATAGCTGGACCCAAAAATAGCCCATCGCATCGCATTGACATAAGTTTTCTGTTAAAAATTGGCCCCCGATCTCGTTGAGATGCGATATTGCATGGATCACATCGCAACAAGAAGTCTTGTTAAGAATCACCTTGACTGAGCTGATAGCGAAAAGCCGATATATATCGGATGCGAAATTGTTATGAACCATGGTGCATAAATCGTTAAGTTCGCCATCGCAAATCACTCATCGCAGTTTCAAAAGTGTGGCGTATTATGTGCGCCCATTTCTCTGCCGATAGCCGATTGTGATGTGTCCCGCCGCCGATCGGTGATCGACGATCACCATTTTTTTGAAAGGAGTTGTTTTGTCTGTCTCTCTTCCAATGTCGATTGCAATTTCAATTTTCGAACATGTCGGGAAGTATGGCTTCGGTGGTCGAAATGTGGCAAATTTGGCGGATTTCAGGCCGAATTTGATGGTTAGTGGCTGGAAAAGGGGAAAGTGTTGAGCAAATTGTGGGAGAACTAGGAGAGGTCATAACTTCATTTCTTACCCAAATTAGATGCAAACAGAGTCAATGCTAATAGTTTTGGCTATACTGAACTCATTGAGATAAGTTTCAGAGGCATTTGAAGCTGGACCAAGGAGACGTAGCCCATGAGGGGTGAACTCCTCATAAAATATCTCTGTTGTGTGTTGTATTTTTATGTTCTTTGCTGTTATTTTGCTGTTGTTCAACATATATTTTATATTAATTTTTTATAACATTTACATAAGAAACTCTCATGGGAATCAATTAATTAAGCAAAAATGGTGAATCCTTAAGCACTTGATAAGAAAATGATAAACATCTTGGGTTTTATTCTAAATGGGGAATTAGCACAGCATTACTAATCTGCTCCATTTCAGATCAAGTTGGTATCATAGCTCTGGTTTTTTCTTACTAGATTTTCTTGTGCAAAAAGGAGTAGTATTTGCTGTTTTTGTGTCATGCCATCAAGGTTAAAACTCAAAAGAGGAGAAGGGAAGCTGGTTGAAAGATCTGTAGTTGCCTCAAGTGGAAGAAGAGCAAGGTTTCCAAAGTCTTCTACACCAGTACATCCTCAAGTTGCAAAATTCGCAGTTGAGTCTTCAGAGACCATGTCTCATGAAGGAGAACCTGCCACGACTGATGTTGAAAGAGCATTCAGAAAGGATTTTTTCAATATGACTGAGATGGTTAAGGTCCTCTATGAAGAGATGAATAGAAGATTGCAAGGAGAAAGTTCCAAACCTCCTAATGGAGAAGGTTCTTCAGGAGAAGGTAATGGAAAATGAGGTAATGGGAATGGAGAAAAACCTCCACCCTGTCCACCATCTTCTTCATCTTCTTCTTCACAAGCATCTTCACAATCTTCTACTAATACAACCCTTATACTCATCATCATTCTTCAAAAGGAACTAGTAAATCACCTTTTCTAAAACTTGATGTTAGATTCGAGTTGCCCATGTATAATGGTGAAGTGAATGCAAAGAAGCTTGATAATTGGATTCGTCAATTGGAGGTCTATTGCAGGATTCAGAGCCTTCAAGAGGATGATATCAAAATTCAGCTGGCTTCATTGAGAATGGATGGTGCAACACTCATTTGGTGGGAAGCAAGGACTCAAGACAAGATCAAAAAACATGGTAGGATCTCTATTACTTGGTCTGATTTCATTGCTGCTATAAAAAGAAAATTATACCCTTTAGCTCATATGCAAAAAGCTATCATGAATTGGAAAAATTCTAGACAGTTAAAAGGTCAAAATGTGAAAGATTATACTCAGGAGTTTAGGAGAAGATCTCTTATGCTAAGAGTAGACTTGCAGTCACAAGATACTTTGTTGAAATACATAGGAGGTTTGCACAACTATCTTCAACACACCATTCTTATGTTTAATCCCACGAATATTGATGAGATTTGTGTTCAAGCTACACACCTCAAAGCAAGAGGGAAAAATGTACAAGAAGAAGGTAAGAAGACGCCATTCCAGAGTGGTGAAAAAGGAAAGAAATCTAAAGGAAAGCAAAAGAAAAATGCTTCTGTTAAGAAAGAAAGGGAGAAACCGCGTGCAAGAATTGTTCCAAAGAGGGCCATGATGAAGTGCATTGCTAGAAGCTTCATTGTGAGTTAAGACAGAAGAAATTTAACAATAAAGGGAAACAGAAGACATATGCTATTGTACAACAAGACTTGGGTTCCGACTCAGGTGATGAAACAAAGATTGCAGCCACAATCACTAAAGGAAAAGCCGTGGCAAGCACCAATGCATCAAATAACTCCAACAACACTTCAAATGAAGAAAACAGATTTGAGCTGTTCCATATCAAAGTTATTTCCAAACACATCAAGATTGATATGCTGTTTGATAGTGGATCCCATGCAAATTTAATTTCTACAGACTTGGTCAAGAAGTTGAATATGGAAACCATGCCTCAACATAAACTGTATTCGTTGGGTTCGATAACCAAGGATGCAAATTTTCAGGTCACAAGGAAATGCATTTTCAGGTTTTCTATTACTGCCAATTTCGTTGATGAAGTTGAATTAGATGTAGTGCCTCTGGATATTTCTGGAATTGTGTTGGGAGGCTCATATCTATATGACTGGAAAGCCATTTTCCATAGATTTGAAAACAAATATCATTTGTTCAAAGATGGAGTGGAGTATAATGTGATAGCCCATCGTAGAAATCTTAATCTGTCTTTAGCAAGCAACAGGGCAAATGAAGCGCCTAGTCAATTCTAGCAAGAATCTCGTGCTCCTTATGATAAAGCAGAAGAATGAAAAGGAGCGTGAATCCTTTGCAGGTTGTGACGTGACGCTGAAAGCCAAATTGGTTGATGTGGTCAATCAATATGGAGATGTGTTTCAAGAACCAAATGGATTGTCATGAAAAAGGGGAATTCAACACAAAATTCAACTACAACAAGACTGTCCACTCTCAAATATCAATATGTATCAAATGTCAATTCTAGAATGTTTAGAAATTAAGAAACAAGTCCAGGAATTGTTAGATAAAGGTTTAATTTGTCCCTCTACTTTGCCATGTGGTTCACAAATTGTTTTAGTACCCAAGAAAGATGGAACTTGGCACATGTTTGTAGATTATTGATCTTTGAATAAAATTGCCGTAAAGAATTGATACCCATTGCCCAAAATAGATGATTTGCTAAATCAATTGAAGAATGAAAAATATTACTAAATTAGATTTGAGAATTGGACATCATCAAGTTAGAAAAACGAAGTAGGATTTTTGGAAGACTTCTTTTAAAACCAAATAGGGATTGTTTGAGTGGCTAGTTATGCCTTTAAGTCTTTGCAACGCTCCAACTACATTCATGAGAGTTATGAATGATGTTTTAAGATCCGTTCTTGATGAGTTTGTAATTGTCTATTTAGATGATATTTTGATATTCAACAAAACACGAGAAGAGCATGTCAAGCATGCGAGGAAATTGTTGGATGTCTTGAAAAAAGAATAGTTATTTCTGAAGATGTCTAAACGTGAATTAGGGAAAACTTCCTTAGTGTATTTGGGCCACATAGTTGGAGGATGTGAGATGAAGATTGACCCCTCTAAAGTTTCAGTCATTGTGAATTGGCCAATACCCAAATTAGTCATAGAAGTAAGGATTTTTCTAGGAGCAGCACAGTACTAGAGGAAGTTCATTGCAAATTTATCTACCATAGTAGCTCCATTACATGCTTTGACCAACATGAAGGTTGTATTTCTGCGGGGAGGAAAACAACAACAAGTATTCGATGCTTTAAAACAAAAGATCAGTTCAACCCCAATTTTAGCATTGCCGGATTTGAAACAACCATTTGAAATATAAACAGATGCAAGTGCCTACGCCATGGGTGCAGTTATTTTACAACATGGTAAGCCCATTTCATTTCATTATGAGATTTTTAATGGTGTTGTTATTAACTATCCTACATGATAAAGAGCTTTACACATTGGTGAAAAGTGTGAATAAATCGAAGCATTACTTAATGGGAAAAGAAACCATTATTCACACTGATCATCAACCTTTGCAATATCTACAATGTCAAACAAAATTTTAGCAATCAAGGCACTTTCCTCGGATGGGATTCTTACAACAATTCCACTTGGTAATCAGGTATAAGAAAGGTATTTATAACAGAGTTTCTGATATGCTTTCTAGACTGGTTGTTAATGTAGCCATTTTACTCAAGAATCATTATGTTTTTCCTGAAAGTTATGTTGAACAATATGCACATGATTATGACTTTCAAGAGGTATATTCAAACTTGAGTCAAAGCCCCCAAGTTGAGGATTTAGACTACCATGTACATGATAATCTGTTATGTCATTTGGGAAAACTTTGCGTTCCACAAGGAGAGTGTTACACAACATTTTGTCACTATCCCTGTACTCCCCGTTCCTTGATCCTAGAGGACCTCTACAATGAACCCCACATATTTTGCCTTCATGAAGAAACTCCCATTATGTCCGTCTTCATGAGCAGATCAATTCCATTTTGCACCATCTCACCTAAAATTTTTGTTTTTCCCAGTTTACAAGACTGGCACTAATGACCTTTGTCTCCCCTGCGTTGATGTGTAGAGATTAGCACTATCCCTAGCGCTGACTGGAGCGACTGAGTTGTGTTCCAGTTGTGCCAGTCCTGTTGTGGAAAGTTTTTTAAATTAAGAGCCGAAGCTTCCAGCTCTAGAAGCTTAGTAACGGAAGTCTGGTAAATGGTTTGGCCGGATGGGGTCAAGGATGTCTATTTGGGCTCCTTTCCCCTATAATGATGGAACTACCTCAAGGGATAAGACCTTCTCCCTGTAGGAATATACAGGGTAAGTTCCTCAGACAGAACACCAAAGGACACCGCTCGCAACCAGATCACAGATCAATACACCAGTATTTTGATGTGGTTAAAACCCTCAAAGAGGGAAACAGTCCATGGCCTGAGCCAACGCGGCCACTTCAGGCAATCTATTAATAAAAGAATGAAAATTTACATAAGCTTCTCTCGTGAACGGTTGACCTACAAATGACCCTCCATCGCTTTAAATAGAATTCATGGACCAATCGGGTGTCAAGCCACGGATCAAGTGTCGGTAATACCGAGGAGAGAATGAACCGTCGGATCACTACATATCGTGACCGTCGGATTGTAAGTTACAAATGTACATAGTAAAGAACACACTTTACCTAACTCTATACTAGACCAAGTTATACTTAACTATTCCTATGTGTCGGAATATCCTAACATCCCCCCTTAAGAACAACTTGGGATAGGATTTAAGGATTTACAAATATGACACAATAGGAGAAGGAAGGAGGCACTAGAGCCTATCCCCCCTTAGTGACAACTTCCTGAACTCCAAGCATATATTGAATTTTAGTGAACTTCGCCTCTGTGAGAGCCTTTGTGAAGATGTCTTCAACTTGATCATCTGTTGAACAATATTGCACTTCAAGAACATGGTCATGAATGAGCTTTCTGATGAAGTGCATGTGTAGTTCAATGTGTTTGTTGCCTGATGTTGCACTGGATCTTTGCCTAGTTGAATGGCACTTTGATTATCACACCAAAGTGTAGTCGGATGCTGCTGCTGAAAACCAAACTCGGATAGGATCTGACGAAGCCACAAGGCTTCCTTACTAGCCTCTACGACACCACGATACTCTGCTTCTGCTGAAGAAAGAGAAATGGCAACTTGTTTCTTACAAGCCCATGTAATAGGTCCTGAACCAAGAGTGAACACATAACCAGCAGTAGACTTCCGATCATCAGGGTCAACAGCCCAATCAGAATCAGTGAAACTAACCAATAGAGGAGATGCTTCAGCACTGTAATGAATGCCAAACTGAACTGTACCTCGAACATAACGAAGTATTCATTTAGCTGCTTTCCAATGAATTTCACATGGGGTTTGCATAAACCAAGAAACAAGGCCAACAACAAAGGAAATATTAGGACGAGTATCGGTTAAATACAAAAGTTTTCCTACAAGTTGACAGTATAAGGTAGCATCAACTTCAGGGGAAGTACAATTGACTGAAAGTTTGACTCCAGACTGAAAGGGAGAAGGATCTGGCTTACAATCTTCCATGTGAAAATGGCATAGAAGATCACATGCATACTTGGATTGGGAGAAGAAAATACCTTCCTTGGATTGCAAGACTTGAAGACCGAGAAAATAATGTAAGTGTCCTAATTCTGTCATTTCAAACTTCTTTTTAAGGCTGGACTTCACATGGATGATAGGGTTGGGGTCACTACCAGTGAGGATAAGATCATCAACATAAAGAACAAGAATGATAAGAGACTTGCCCACTTTCTTGGTGTAGACAATATTGTCAGAATGACACCTAGAAAAGCCAGATTCTAAAAGAAAGCTATCCATTTTGGCATACCAAGCCCGAGGAGCTTGCTTGAGACCATAAAGGGATTTCTTAAGCCGACATACAAGACTGGAGTCTGTTTGTATAAAGCCAATAGGTTGTTCCATATAGATTTCTTCATGCAAGTCCCCATGCAAGAAGGCGGATTTAACATCCATCTGATGGACTTCCATTTGAAAGAGGCAGCAAGGGAAAGAACAAGGCGGACAGAGTTCATTTTGGCAACAGGGGAGAAGGTTTCAGTATAGTCAATGCCTTCAACTTGTGAAAAACCCTTAGCAAGAAGACGAGCTTTATGTTTATCAACTTTCCCATCTGGTCCATACTTGGTTTTGTAAACCCATTTGCATCTAACAAGTTTTCGTCCCTTTGGTAGAGGAAAAAGATCCCATGTATCATTTGCCAATAATGAACGATATTCTTCATTCATAGCTGCGTCCCAATCTGGATGGAGGCTTCTGCAAAGGTGTCAGGATCATAGTTTGCTGAGACTTGAGCCAGTAAAGAAGAGGCTCTTTCAAACTGAGAACGTGTACGGTGCTGATCTGTAGGATCACCGGCAAGATCACCTGCTGCATCCCGAGTAACACGGACCCATCTTGGAAGTTGAGGATCCTGAGAAGGTGGGGGAGGATTGTCATTCTCACTTTCATCATCTGAAGAAGAAATATGTTCAAAAGTAGAAGAGATAGAAGAGGTGGCACATCCGCCGGACTAGGCTCGCGGGCCGATTTATTTTCATCAAATTTTACATCTCTTCTAATGATAACATTTTTGGACTTAAATGGAATAAGTCTATAACCTTTTACATCTTCAGAATATCCAACAAAAGTACATTTCTCACTCTTAGGTTCTAAAGCTTTATGCTTTTCATCTGGAATATGGGCCTATGCTTCACTTCCAAAAATACGAAAGTGACTTACATCTGGTTTAATGGAACTCCAAGCTTCTTCTGGAGTGATATTCTTTAGAACCTTAGTAGGAGTGCGATTTATTATATAATTTGCACAATTAATTGCTTCGGCCCAAAAACTAAGACTGAGTCCTTTAGATTGCAGCATACAATTAGCCATTTCCTTTAAGGTGCGATTTTTCCTTTCAGCTACACCATTTTGTTGTGGAGTGTATGGAACAGTATGTTGCATTTGAATTCCATTTTCGGTGCAAAAGTTGATGAATGTGTTTTTAACATATTCTCCACCATTATCAGTTCTTAGCTTAAGAATTTGATGTCCAGATTGTTTTTCAACAAAGGCTTTGAAGGCCAAAAATGTGTTAAATACTTCGCTCTTGAGTTTTAAGAAGTATACCCAAGTGCGTCTGGAGAAATCATCAATGAAAGTTAAGAAATACTTGCAGCCAGAGAATGAAGCAACAGGAAGTGGACCACATAAATCACTGTGCACAAGCTGTAAAGGGGCTGAGGCGTGCCAAGAGGCACGTTTTTCAAAACTGTCCCGATGATGTTTTCCGAGTACACATCCGGAACAAACACCATCTCTGCAAGATACCATAGGAAGACCTGTCACCATATTTTTTTTACATAGATGCTGAAGGGAGCGATAGTTTAAGTGACCAAATCGCTCATGCCAAAGTTTGCTCACTTCATCATTATGAGCAACAAATACTGAGGGAAGATTTGATAACCCAAAGTTGTGAAACTTATACAACCTTGTGGAAT